>DWHP01006545.1:0-11365 GCA_018247895.1 Parnassius honrathi | reverse complement strand
CGGCAGCGCGTGCGGTGAAATACCTAACCCATAGCTATTATTTACATAAATTATGGGAACGATATCTGATCGAAAACTCGAAGTTTTGTTGTAGACTACAATTTAAACCCCGCCCGGACGCTCCTCGGACGTCTTCCAAACTAGGACAAATCCGAGGAAACCTGGACGGATGGCAGCCCTAACTACGGGCAGTCTGTTTACGGCCTTTTATTATTATTTAACAAACTTTGGAGAACTTTTGGATCACCTCTAGTATTGCGGCGACAGACATGCCCGGACAGACAGCCCGCGCGCGTGCCCGTCTAGTGAATTCCCCGCTTTACTCACATGGTCAAATCAATGTATGTACGGTAAACCGACACAAGCAGAGAGGGATCAGGCGCAGGACTTTACGTGGTTTTTAAGGCACGGGGTTGAGACTCCGAGCAGCTACTGAGAATTTCTTAATAGAAAATAACTTAATAAATGATATTTTTCGGCTCGATCCGACCGACCCGTTTTGTTGGATTCGAATCCGGCATCTCATTATCAGCAGTCACACTACTACAACCACTAGACCAATGAGGCAGTATGTATCAGCGACCAAAGAAGTTTTGACTTCTTTACTATATGTTTATTTTTATACAATTTCCTTTGAATTATTATCATTTCGTCACCGATCAATAAACTGTTATAAGTTATATTGTCGATAATTACGCGCTGTATAAAATATTTAAATTGTATTTATATTAAATATCTTTGGCATTTTGCACAGGCATTACACATGCAGACTGACGGTAGTTTAATTTGGAACTGGGTCAGGAACTGTCCACAGTGTACAGGAGACGTTCTATGAAATCGGTTTATCTAAGTTTTTTTTTTGTTTTGCCAAAATGAATTTAGTCAAGTTTACATGATACTATGGTATCTGATTTGAAATATATATATATACGGGCATAACCAAGCTCATGGCCTCAGGTATAACTCCAAAAAGAGTGAAGTACTTGTATTCAAGGCAGGGAATAAAGAACCCAAGGCTATCCCACAGGTCAGGCTTGGAGGAGTACCTTTAAGTAAAGTCGCGTGCGAGACAGTGCCAGCAGACTCCTATGTACTGTATTAGGAAGGCATGATTGCTCGGTTGTGCGGCACTGGAACACTGTGCATATGGGGTCCAGAGCTGTTATATTTAATATAAAATAAGCATTGTTGTTTTTAGTTGTGTATTCATTAACATTAATTCTAAGTTTATACTATTTATTACTAACAAAGTATGGAGCTTGTATCTGAAATAAAATTATTATGATTATTATTATTTGGGGTATCTATATAGTTTTCTCATCTGGTTATGTTCTACAAATGTATAACTATAAATTAAAATGAAAAGATAAATATACATAAATATCAATAAAATAAAATAAATAAAGATCCAACCAGATGGAAGCCCTCGGCAGGGGAGACCAAACGGCCGAGGGTTAGGAGGAAAGGAAAAGAAACCGGCGGACGATGCGGGCGGTATCGAGGCGCACTGCCTTCTGCATTTGAGCTCGGAGCGGTCCGTCACGGAGTCCCAGTCGCCTCAGATGACCCGAGAGGCGGATTGGAATTAGCCCATTCGCAGAGACGACTACAGGAATAATTTCGGCCGGCAGATCACCCCACATGTCGGTCACCTCGTGAGCTAGGTCCAGATATTTTGTTCGTTTATCTGTTTCGCAACAAAAAAACACAATAAAAAATCTAAAGTATATATGTATATTTGTAATCGTCAGACTATAGACACATAATTTTACTATGTTTGAGTTAGAGACTGGTAAGTCAAGTGAGTTGCAAAGAAAATGATCTTATGCCATTTCATTCAAAATTCGGCTCAATTGAACTTACTTTTACTAGAGACTTTTTATTCCTTTTACATTTGAATACAGTATGAATGAAGTTTTATATGCCTTTAAAAAATATAATGTACTCTGAGTTATAATAATGAGAACTAAAAGTGCCGTTTACAGCACCACCGTAAAGTGAATGTGTCTCGCGTACCTTTGACCTTATATGGCAGCCGATATTAATATGTAGTAGTTGCTATTGTAGCTTTGGGGCCAGACTGCCCTACGTAGTATATTATCTATGTGTGAACAACTCAGCTCGATATCTACCAGAATCGATGGAATTGTTAGTAGCAACTTTAAGTGCTGATTAAAATATTTCGAAGGCTTATGAAGTCCGCATAAAGCACCGGAACTGACTTTTAGGAAATTATCTTAAAATATTTACCACTTGATAACTTGTTAAATCAGTGCTAATTCATAACATATACGTGTTTGAATCCCCGACTTCAGAAGTTAAAAAAATATTTTATACATTTAAGCTATTTGTAGCCTGCTTTTACTTCTTATTGAAAGTCTAATTTTTTCACCCTAAATGGACTGTCTAAAATTCTAAATATTTATATTAAAAACTACAAGCCATATTTTTCCATCCTTAGGTGTGTAATCTTTTCTTCAAATGTAATGGGAGAAGCCCTGAAAAACAACCTATTTAATAAAAATAATCATACGAGTAAAAACTTATTCACAATTGACTAAGATACATAATAAAATACAAAATTAAGAACGACAAGTCGAATTGAGAACCATCTCCTTTTTAGTCTGCTAAAAACGAATGAAATTTTATGTAAATTATAACATGCTAATATCGTTATCTATCAGATGGAGTAATGAATAGCATTAAATTGTTCGCAAAATTTTATCTACCTACAAGATCGTAGATTAGTTCATTAATAGTCGAATATAGATGATCTCAGATTCGCAAACTTTGTAAATAAGGTATTTGCAATGTTTAAAGAACGTGCGTGATACGTGTATTAATTTCGTTACTTCTGTCCGGCGTTTAGTACTATACTGAATTTATAGAAATTTTATACGTACCATGTAATGAAACGTGAAAGGAATTCGATACCGGACAACGCAACTCGTCGAGCCAAGGCGAATGGGTTGGAAACGGAACAATTTAAAAATGGCAAGATTACTTAGCAACTTTATCAGGTGTATTTACAGACTTCCTTGTTCCTAGAATACATGATTCGTAGAAATACAGATTGTTCATTTCGGAATGCTGCCGCAACATGTTCTTAAGGTTTTTCCATATCAATACATTCTTTATCATCCCCATATAGACAATGAAAGTCATTTTCTACTAAACGTGATGCAAAATATTGGTTTCATAAATGTATCGATTTTAAAAGTTGTTTTCGTTGGCTCAGGCTAGCTTTTTTGTAATAACTTTGAAATCGTAACTTAGTTTTGTCAATGATTTATTGAAGAATTTTTGGCTTGAGCAATTATTGTTTTAAATTTATTATGTTGATTTTTGAATTATTTAATTTAAAACATGCAAAGATTAAATTAACATACAAGATGTCGAACGAACAAAACGAAAATCCAATATACACCTTTTTAAGGATAACCATAGAAGAATCTATAAAATTATGTGTAGTGAAATAAATATTTTTTCTTTTATTGCAGAACCCCCCAAGCCCAACGATCAATGTCCCCGTCGCAATGGGTTCTTCGCTCACCCCGATCCTTCCGTTTGCAATATCTTTTACAACTGCATTGATGGTGAAGCTATTGAAGTGAAATGTACAGCTGGACTTCACTTTGACGAGTACTCAGGCACCTGTGTCTGGCCTGACTCTGCCGGCAGACAAGGTTGTCTAGTACAGGAGAGTAAGTACATTTAGTGCACCATTCATTTTAAAATAAATTAACTGATTACGTCATCATATAATATCGTTTAATAATTAATAGTTTTATATTACCCTTTTTGTACCCTCTTGCGGTAAACAAAAAACTGTGCCCAGTAAAAGGGATAATTTTGTTGTTTTGTTAATATAACTAAAATTTTATAAAATTTTCTGAGATGAGATTTCAATATATTGCAGTCTCAATTTACTTTTAATCAGTTTATAGCACAAGTTCTTCTTCCTTTATTATTCATAAATTATTTGTGTATTTGTTTCAAGTGTAAATATTATAGACTAAGTAGAGACAAAAAGGATGCTCTAGACAAGGGTACACTCTATTAGCTCATTATTGATATTAATAAAGTGTGCGATCGACCCTTATATGTCATTTATAAATTCAAATTAACTTTTGTAACCCCGTCATCACAGTTGTATTATTTTATAATAGGTGTATTATAATATAACACAGTCAATTTTTGAAAAATAATATACTATGCCTTGATCCATGAATGTACATTAATAGTGACACAATTATAATTATTTTCTAAAATTGCTTTAAATATTAGTCTTCTTCTATAATTACATAAATAAGTTAATATTTATCTTAACTTTCTATATTCAGGAAAAACCAAGGATGGTTTTGAATGCCCAAAAGAGGCAGAAAAGGACAAAAAAGGTCAACAAGTCGCTCACCCCAAGTTCCCTCACCCAACGGATTGCCAGCGCTTCTACGTTTGCCTAAATGGTGTTGAGCCTCGTGATCTTGGATGCCAAGTCGGAGAAGTCTATAACGAGGAGTTAGAGAAATGTGACGCCCCCGAAAATGTTCGCGGATGGTCAGTATCTTTAATCTAAAGAATGTTAGCTGCGCGGATGTACGTGATGTATAATTTGGGATAAAATAAAAATATGACGTTGACGGTGTTCTATCCTTTTCCGGTAGGTGGCATTACGAATTTCACTTCGAATTCACTCTGAAGTTTTTACGGTGTAAATAAATGTATACTGCTATGTATTAATTTTTACTCGACAATTTAAAATTACTACAAATTTATAAAAGATAACTGCTCAAGCTATCGAGTAAAGATTTCGTTATTTTATTTTTGGCATAAAATGAACATAAATTGTGAATATAAGTTATTATAGCCCAGGAATATAGAATTTTTTAATAAATTGATAGCGCCACCTATCGGATCCTAGCTTAGCTATAAACCATCGTCATGACAAAACAAATAATATATTGTGTGTTACTGATAAAAAACTACTACTACTACTAAACTAGCAGTTATATAATATATAAAATTAAATTAAAAATATCTCTATAAGTTAAATATTATAATATTAAGTAGCTACGTATTGATATCACCGTCATCGTCAACCAATTAAAGTTCCATGCTGGGCCTTTCCTAGTAAATTTAAGACAAGAATGTCGGTCAATGCATTGATATAAGTTAAAATACATAAAATTACAGTGCGGTGAGCACTGTAATTTTGTTCCCAATCGCCATTCTGGGTGATTTAGAACAATTTTGACGTTGTTAGACAAACTTGCACAAACATTATAGTCGTTATAAAAAGTCTCATAGGCTGACATTTGCTATTGTTGCCACGCTTAACTGATGGGTGTTCCGTATTGTTTGCCTCAGTCGCATAACATGCGAGATTGTTTGAGCCACTACACTGTATTTTTTAAATTGTTTTATTGATGATTGGTTAAAAAAATATTATATGTTTGCAGCGAGGATTGGTACAAGGATTCTGAAGACGGAGCGCCGACGCCCAAACCAAGGTCTTAATTCTAGTGATGCTAATAATATCGTTACATTAAGGACTTGATAAGTTAATATACCATTAAGATACCTACTCTGTGTTTTTTTTTAGTTTTTCATCCCTGTACTTTCTTTAAAAACGTAATATTAATATTTTAAGACACGATCTTTAATTTGTGAAAGTGGTCTAAACGTTATAGAGACGGTATAATTACAGGTAATGAGGCATTCCATCATAGTCTTTGGAGGTGAGAACACATCTGTAGCCACTTTGCTTGTTGTTGGTTACAGCTGACTATGAGATATTTTTAATATTCACGGCACTTCTCCAACCTCCGTTCATCTATGTATACTCACGAGCAATTACAATGGGTTAACTGTTGAACTAAAGCTCCCCATAGACTGAATTATATTTGAGTATTTACCATAGTTGCCACGTTTGGCAGGCGGAATGGCCACCGATTTTTTTATTATATTGAGTTTTCATGAGAAAGATCCTGCTGCCTATATCCTGTATTATTCTCCTCTGTCGCCTCCCACGAAACTCAGATGATACGAGGCATAGCATAGGGTGACAAACGAGCATACAGTCCACCTGATGGTAAGTGGTTGCTGTGGCCCATAGACATCTACATCTATCCTCGATTACAAATGTACAATATTACGACTAAGATGAAATGCCTCGTTTCCAGTAAAAGGGGTCCTCGGTTCTTTACACTCACCATACGAAACACAGCAGCATTTAGCTGCTATTATAAGCTGGTATTCTGTGAGAGCATGGTCATTTCCCGGTCGAGCCGACCCATTCGTGCTACAACTATATTACTAATATAACTGTAGCATGGCTCTACCACGTATAAATATGAGTGTTTGTTTGGTGTTTGTATTTGTCAGTCTAACATTTTCTTACATATATTATATTAGTTTTCATCGCATTTTCAAGAACTTAAGATTTTCAGTCCTTAAATCAAAGTTGTTTTAAGAAGAAGCTGCCCATTTTATGTTTCATTTCCTGTTTTCTTTTTATTCAATAACAGGCAAATGAGCATGCGGCTCACCTGATGGTAAGTGACTACCGCCGCCCATGAACAACTGCAACACCAAGCAGGTGCAATGCCTGCTTTTTAGAAAGGAGTAAGTTCTTTTCTGAATGTTATGTTACGTTATATGTTTCCTCTCACAATACGCACTGGATGATACGGCGCTAGAGTTTATCCTCTACCTAAAGAGATGACAGAGGGAAGCTGAAACAGGTGAGGGGCAGCATCATTTTCCTGATAACAAATGAAAATAAAAAAAAAACTGCAGCTGCCAACTTGCTTGCCAAGCGTGGCAGCAATGGCAGAATTACCGATATGAGGCAATCCATAGGCGAGGTGTTCAGCAGTGGACTTTTGACAGGCTGTAATAAACGAACAAATGAGTGGGAGGTCACAAGACCCTTCTGGCACTTCTCATAGTCGTCGCCGTGGAGTGATGTGTTTCCTACGCCAACAACATAAGAAATGTAGCTAAAATATCCTAGCGCAATTGATCGCATCAAGTTGTCCGCGGGATCGAAATCCAGCTGATTGAAATTATATATTTATTTATTCCTTTATTGAACCTTATTCAGTATATAGGAACAAAAGGAGGACTTCAAGATAAAAGCGTTCTCGGCCAGTCAATGCATTAGGCAGTGATATTACGTCGAGGGCGATTACAGAAAAAAAGCACAATGGAAATATAACAATTCAAACATCTTACTGAGACTAAACATACGTACGTATGTTAATATAGACCCACGCGTACATATACTTAATTGATGAAATAAATATGTACAATCTATACAAAATATATTGTGATACATGGTCGATAAAACAAGAACAAAAAGACAACCACAACGATCAGCGATTTTGACCGATAACCAAGGAAATGAGCCCGAAGGTTATTCTAGAAACTAGTCTGGGAACTTTCTGCCGCACAGAAATATTTTTATACATACCATGGTTATATCGACCGTGGTATTTATCGACGTCTTTTGGGTAATGCGCATCATTCACCAGCGAAATTTGGTCGACGTGCGGCAGCGAGTTCGGTCCATACCCGTACGGATAAGCGCCTTTCTTCTTCGACTCAAATTCTTCGCGGCTTTCGTCCGACAGTAACGTCCGAATATCGTATTGCCCGGCCTCTATCAACTTGTGAATGATATGCCTGAAATCAATACATGTTTTATGTTAATAAAAATTACCTTTATATAGTCGTTTGGGTACCGTGCAGTGGTGGTCTAAGTATCCATTATCCCATTTTATCCCGCAGGTGTAATAGGCGAAAGAGGGAAATTGAACTAGGTGATGGACAGCTGCATTTCTCCACCTCACTTGCCAACCGTGGCAACTATTGCAAATATCTTGCCTATAGGGTAATCTATGGGGGAGGCCTGTGTTCAGCAGTTATGGTATAGTCATTTGCACTGATGAATATAGCGTTAAAGTAACATCAGTTAAAACAATTATCCGATAAGGGTGTCATCAGACTCTGGTAAACGTCACAAATTCATAAAAATCTTATGCCTCGAGGTAAAAGGCGGTATTATCATCTCGTATATTTATAATTATATAATTTACCAGAGAAAAATACCCCGATTGGCCACGAGGCACAGTGTCAAAGGTGCTAGAGGTCTAGGACCGCAATACCCAATTTGATTGCTTAGCATGAATAGCACGGCTATCATTGTACATAAGGAAGGATAATAGGTGATGCGCATGATCCTTTTTCTTATGCACGACTGTGATTTGTGACATTCTTTGGGGGAGCCCTGTCCTCTATAATGTTCACTAGTGGACTTGTTAAGGCTGTAATGATGATAATGATTACCGCCCCTCCAATTCGGATCAGTGGAATCACTTGATTTCGTTTAGATTTTGATTTAAGAATCTAAAATACAAAAAATTCTAAAATCCGCTTGATACGATGCGTACGATGCGAGCCTACTTCTGCAGTCTGTACTCTGTTCGCTGCGTAACAAGGGACGCAATTGTATGACTTACTGTACAAATGATTCAATATTCAATCGTTACTGTTTTTTTTTTAAATCTATTGACAACTATTAAATTAGGATTTCAATTGGTTTTTACAAGGGCATTAAATTAAAAAAATGCAGAGCTAGATTGGCATCTTTATGCCTATTGAAACAAAAAATATTCACTCTGTGTCGGAATAGGACTGCTAAGAGTTAATATTTGTGAAGTGAGAGAAACGAGCGTAAAAATATTGAAATACATCGTGTCCACTAAAAGAAAATTATTGATGGTTGCATGTTAAATATACAGGGTTATTTTTCAAAGAGTAGCCATGTAAGTAGTGTAAACTTAAGTTCAAATAAATAAATAATGATATACCTTTATTGCAGTTTTCGAAAATACGAGTAAAAAAGCTTCTACTTTTATTTGAAGTTATCCCAAATTGATTGTGATTTATGGACAAAACAGTTTTTGTATACTGATCGACCCTTAAGAACGTGTGCGTGCGTTGTAAAATCAGTTAAAATAATGCATTATCACGCATTTTGAATTAAAAAGATAAAAAGGACGGAATGCTTGAGATTTTTTTAAATTAATTTTTCTTTACCATTGGCCTATGTTACTTATTCGGAATGGCAAAATAACCCTGTGTATAATTTGTGTGTGATACATATGTCTAACGTATATCAAAATGATCACTCTAGTAGAGTTATTTTTTTACTATTATAATGTATTTACTCCATATAATTTACAGTTTACTTACATTGTATAAACTTATCTCATATTACAAGGGCTATCACTGAGACCGGTCGTTTTGGCAGTTTCGGGCTACAGCGCAGTTTTTTTAAATGTATTAATGTGTGTGTTACTTAAATTTATGGTATTGGTAAATACTACATTTTATTTATCTTCTGGTCTATAATTACTTTTTTATACTTTCTTAGTTATTAATGTTTATAATGTATACTTAAAGGCATTCCATTTTCAAAATTCTGATTTTTAACTTCTGTTACAATTTTCTTTATTTATTAAATAAATTAGGTTAAATGAGTTGTAAATGTTAGATTTCAGTTCTATCCGATCTACTTTTGTTTTTTTTTTAGTATTTTATAGCAAAGATTCTTAATAATATTGCGTTTTATACTCACTCTGGGTAAGGTTCTGGATGAAGGCAGTAGGTGAGGCCAGGTTGCGCACAGGGGGGCGAACGACCAGGTGGTGCGGGTTCAAAACCGCACTGCTGACCGTACGGGCAACTGTAGCCATCCCCACGGCCCATTATCCATATCATCTATCAACAAACGACATTGCCTTAGAAAATACTTAAGGACATGGTAATATTTCAATTTTAATTAGCAAGTAGATAATTTAGTATCTAGTGTATGGGTCAAGATCGTACTTACGGGGACAATAGACTACGGTCTCGGCCATGTGTAACAACATTATAACGCTGACACTGGCTCATTGGCTTAGTAAAGGCATAATGGTTCTGGGTTCGAATTTCTTTTGTCAAGAAACTTTCGGTAGTAGCCCGGAGTCAGGAAGTTGGCAATGTCTCATCCGTGTGTCTTGGAAAGCACGTAAAGCCGTTTTTGCTGCGCCTGTTTTTATCCGGTCGTGTATAATGCCGTAATGCAGACTACGGGAATGAGGCTATAAAAAGTGCACCTGTGTTCGTAAATACATGCATGTTTGCTTTTGTTTTTGCTCCTGCGCATGTGTGCAATCTCCGTTAAGACTGGCCTGTAACTGGCATTCGGTCTTGAGGACATTACATTATTATAACGCAGATATCCGCAGAAACGGAGACCCAATTTATTAATCTATCTTGTTTCTCAGGTGAGAACGTTACTTCATGATTTCCACATTTTTCAATTTTTCTATGCTTTGGAAGCATTTCACTAACATTAATTGGGGAAGTACCCATATCCAGAACAAGGATTTGTAGACCATATAAATACTTTGACCAAACGAAAGTAGAAACTGTGACCCGCGCCGTCGCAGCCAAACGCTTAGTCATTATCACCTACCCTCTGTACCACCGCTGTGGTACGGTTGGCCGAAAACAATACCAACAATTAGAGTTGGGACTATTACCTTTTTATTATTCATTTAAAAGTGGTAGAGCCACGCTGCAGCTATATTACGGTTGTAGCACGAATGGGTTGGCTCGACCGAGGAAGGACCACGCTCTCACAGAATACTAGCCTAAAATAGCAGCTTAATACTGCTGTGTTTCGTATGCTGAGTGTAGAGATTCGGAGACCCTTTTCTACTGGAAACGACGATTTCCATCCTAGTCCACAGGGGTGATAACTGCATTTCGATTCTTAATCAAGGATAAATGTAGATGTATATGGGCCATAGCCTCCACTTACCATCAGGTTGACTGTGTACTCGTATCTCACTCCTATTTTATTCTGTAAAAAATTGCTGTATAAAAAATGGTATATAAAATAATTATTTAAGTCCAAATAGCATACGAAACAACTTGATGGCCTTACCAAGCACGCTGTCCGTCTGACTGTAAGTTGATATTGTGGCTTCCTTCATTATGTAATGAAAGGTTGTCTTTTATTACGATCTTTTAGAACTTTAAAGAAATAAGATGGAAAACCCCGTTACTGGTTAAATCCCATCCAATGCAATCCAAATCGATCTAATGCCCAAGTAATGGATAATCTTACACCGTCACTATTATACATGGAAAACATTACATAGAAGTGCATAGACAAATAGGGTCGTCATCGATTTCCATACATATGAGTATACGATTACGAGTCATATAATAAGTATAATTCATAATTCATAATTCATAATTATTTATTTGCATAGAATGTAGGTAGATATTACAAGAGCATTATTAAAAC
>DWHP01006544.1:0-11365 GCA_018247895.1 Parnassius honrathi | reverse complement strand
CTGCGACATCCACCGTACTCTCCGGACCTTGCTCCAACAGATTACCATTTTTTCTGGAATTTGGACAACTTCTTACACGGAAAAAACTCTACTCCGATACGGCAGTCCAAACCGTTTCCAAAGAGTTTATTGATTCTCGCCCCCACGGTTTTTTTTGGTAAAGGGATCAATGAACTACCTATGAGATGGCAAAAGTGCATAGATAGGAACGGTGCATACTTTGATTAATTAAATATATTTTACAAAAAAATAACTTTATATTCCTCCCGTAAAAACTCCAATTTCATATGTAAGGGCCTATTACTTTTTCCGTGTGGGATTCGAACCCGCGGCCCTCAGCGCTATAACTTATTGCTAAGCCACTGCGCCATGGAGCCGTATATAATATTTAGTGGTGACCTTTTTAAAGTTTTAGCATATTTACGTCCCGCTGCTAGGCACAGGTCTCCGCTCATTTCTGAGAGGGTTTTAGGGCAAGGAAATACCCGCCGCGTTGCCCCAATGCGTGTTGACGAACTTCACATGTATTCGAAATATGTTTTTTCTAGTTTTTCTTGTCGGAAATGCAGGTCTCCTCACGATGTTTTCCATCACCGCCGAGCACGTGGTAAATCAGCACTTAAAATTGCAAGTAACAATTTCGTTGGTACCGGCGGGGATCGAACCCGGGTTGCTGCGTACTGTGAAATTTACAGCGAGCGCTTAGCATCAGAGCTACCACGGCAACCTTTTTACTACAATATAATATAATGGAAAAGTTTTCATTTAATACTACTGATTTGTCCGTGCTTCGCACGAGTGATTTCTGTATCTCGACGATAGCGCCACCTACCGGGTCTACTTGTGAATCTAAGCAATCCAGGCTCTACCCACTCAAATACAAAAATTTCATCAAACTCGATCCAACCGTTTAAAAGAAGTTCAGTGACAAAAACACTTACAAAAGAATTATATATGTGGATAGATAACAAAAGATAGCAATGATTATTAATTAAAACACCATTCATCAAAATGGAGATGCGTTGCCACCTCTGAGGACTAAATGGAATGCCACGTTTCCAGTGAAATGAATTCCCCGGTCGAGCCGGACCATTCGTGCTTCAACAATGTTATACCAGCAAAGTGGTTCTATTACATGTAAGTAAAGCTTAAAATGCTTTGTTAGGTATGATTCACGACTATTGTCGAATGGCGGATACGAACCAACTACTTTTAAGTTTCATAGTCCGTACCCTTAACCATCAGAAGGCTTTTGTCGTTTTTAAATTTTAAAGACCGAGTTGATGATTCTAGAAGTACTACGAACCTTACATAGTCTAGACCATAGACTTAGAATATACCGGCTTAGTCTGGACATTGGGCTGGCCATCTTCCGGAAACTATAAGTTTTTCTCGCTTATGCTTTCTGTACGATGGAGAATAACATTTTTTATTAAGTATTGTTACATAAATACTTAAACTACAAAAATTGTAGTGCGATTTTTTAGTAAGTATTTATTCTAAGAAGGCTGGAAATTAATCTTATGTCATAGAAGTGTAGTGTTGCAGTTATGACAGATAAAAATAAATTGAACATACACACATGATTATTCCATATAAAACACTTTAACCAATGGTGTGGTCGAACTTTGATTAAGTGCTATAAATACTAATATTTTTTACATTTTGAATAACATTTCATCCAAATAATAATAGGAGACTAGCCATATGTGCGGGACATCACCATACCGCACGAGCGTGTGCGCAAGCACAGGTGCACTATCTATTTACATACCCTCATACTCAAAATCCGTTAAGACGGTAATCCGACACGACCGGAGAGAGATCAGGCGCAGGAGCAACCGCTTTACGTGCTTTCCGAGCCACGGAAGTAAAACACCGCCAAATTCTTGACTCCAGACCGCTGCTGAAATTTTCTTGACAGAAAAA
Organism: Parnassius honrathi; assembly: GCA_018247895.1. Classification (NCBI taxonomy): domain Eukaryota; kingdom Metazoa; phylum Arthropoda; class Insecta; order Lepidoptera; family Papilionidae; genus Parnassius; species Parnassius honrathi. The sequence goes on along the minus strand of DWHP01006544.1, from coordinate 9,436 downwards.
CCCTATAACTGATTTTGGGCCGACCTAGGCTTCAAACCCGTGGCACTATTAGTCTTGTTTACGACGAATAGACCGACAAAGTAATCAACCATCCAAATAGAAGTGTTTCGAGAACAAACAATGTCACATTCCTTTGTCCCATTGCAAAGCAACAAGTATCCGTCTTTAGACGAAAACAGAGCGGTTGCCATTTATCCGGGCAACGGTTGTGTACGTGTTTGTTTGTTTTTATCCAGCCGGGGGCTGCGTGTGCTGTCTCATTTGAATAACCGGCACGGGTGGCTGCGCGGGGCTTGAAAATACGATCGGATGTTGGAAAAATATGGATAAGACCTTACTGGCGCATATTTTTAATTTGTTAAATTTTTTGATTATGTTTGCGGTTTAATCTTCATTAATTCATTCATTACGGACCATTAAAACTCCACTGCATAACATTTATTGCCTCGTGGGAAGGATGTCTGCCAAAGCTGGCAACGACAGTTTTTTTTAATTATTTTGAATCATTATCGGGTAAATGCTGCTTATATGTCCAGTTCCATTTCCCTCTGTGATCTCCTAAGATACCTACAGATTAATACGTTAATATGTGGTAGCGGATTGTCATACACCACCACAGTACGGCGAAATAAAAAGTTATTTTAATTACAGATGATTCGTGTTATCGTTACAGCCTATATCTTCTCGACTTCTTGTTGAGGTCAATTTAGAAATAACATGATGTGTTTGTATATTTCATTTTTATACAGTCATTCTTTGTATATTTTTGTCTTTTGTTAAATTCGCCATACGAATTTTTGCGGCCAATTAGCAATTTACACAGACATTCACATTATAGTTTATCAAAAGTCCATTGTTGAACATTCTACATAGATTGTCTTATAGGAGAGATATTTGACATAGTTGTCACGCTTGCCTAGCGAGATGGCAACCAAAGCTTCATTAGGAAGATGCTACTATCCTTCTCCAGATTTGTTTCCCTCTATCGCCTTTTACGACACCCAAGGGTTGGTATAGGGTAGTGAATATTCTTACACGGTCTATTACTATAAAATACGATTAATTTCTTAAAATAATATAAGTAAGCGGTAGGCTTATCCACCTTATGATATCTGGATCTCAGTCGACTCAAGAAAATCTGTATAAAATACCAATTGTTTGCCGCTACAGAAATATTTTATATCTCACTGTCTTCTTAATTCGAATGCAAATGATTAACTTTAATTCCTACGATAGGGGCGCATTTGTATTGCAGTTGAAGTCATCTCGAATGTTACTTTCTTTAGCCATTGTTTCAAAAATGACTGTATTTACAAGCGGGTAAATATCGTCTTGTTCAACATTTTATATTCACGTTGAAAAATATTTATTTAGCCAACTATCTAAAGAAAAGGGATTCTAAATTTGGTTGTATGTTTCGTTCTCGTATAGTTTTTGTGCGTATGTTGCACTATATCTTCGTTGGTTGTTCGTTATTGTGCATGCGGTTTTAACGTTTCTATTTTTAATAAGTAGCTTAAATTTTAAGGTGAACCATATAAATTTGTAAAAAATTAAATACCTACCCTGGAAGAGGCTACTGCTTAATATTAAACTCTTTGCCGGTTGATAATAAAGTTGATGACAATTTGTTAAGTTTACTCAGTTAATAACTTTTTACCTTAGTGAAAATATACAGCAAAAGTCTATATTTACTATAATGTAAACAAAAAATTCGATTACATAAAGAAACTTCCAGCATAGCCCTCAGCATTAGAACCGACAATTCGTGGCAATTCGGCCATATAGCTCGAAGAACCGACAAGCGATAGATAAGAAAGGTTCTCGACTGGCAACCTCGTACGTGCAAGTAAAGTGTGGTACAGCCCCCATATAGACGACTGGAAAGACATGCCGGAAGTTGATGGATGCATATGAATCAGGAAGGTGCTTTTTGTTATTTCTTGGAGAAGAACGTTCTTTCTATGTTCTGCAGTCTAGTTGTAGCGGGCAGTAACGATGATTGTAATGATAATATAAAGAAATTAGGAACCCGGTGATAGGCGTTTACTCTAAAATAATGTCCTTTTAGCACGCGAGTAAGCACAGAGAGAGATGCTGACTGGCACCACTAAAATTACACAATTTTAAATTCAGGTTTAACACATGACGTAATAAAAGTAGGATATCCCCCCATGTCTGAAAAATTGAAACATTGAAATATATGAAGTCCGTCAACACGCAAGACATCAACGCGGCACACTCTCCTGCCCTAAAACCCTGTCAAAAATGAGAAGAGGCTTCCAGCTGTGGGATAATGTAGGCTTTGTCGAATATAGAATTTACATATATTAGCTAACTTCAGGAAACGAGGAGGGAATTCAAATAATGATGTTGTTCAAAAAATCAAATAAATTAGTAAACTTATCTCGGAAATTTATAGGTAGTAGAGCCATGCATCAGATGTACAGTTGTAGCATGCTGACTCAACCGGGGACGGACCACGCTCTGAGAGAAAACCAGCGTAAAATAACAGCTTAATGCTACTGTGTTTCGTATGGTGTGTATAGAGAACCAGAGACCCTTTTTACTAGTGACGAGACATTCCATTTCAGTCCTCAGGGATGACAACGCGTCTGCATTTTGATTGTTAATCGAGGATAGATATAGATATCTATCTATGTCTTTATAGATAGGGCCACAATCTCCACTTAACATCAGGAGGACTGTCTGCTTGTTTGTCTCCCTACCCTATAAAAATATTTGGTATCTTAGGTTAAGGTTAATTTTATATAATATGGTAATGTTTATTTTATAAGTTATGTGAACTGGCTCCACTACGTATATATAAATAAATGAAAAAAGTAAATGATTGTAAATGTTACGGATACGCTTTGAAGTTAATTTAAAAGTGATAGCGCTGTTAGCAATTGGATCATCACTGTCTGCTCTTTTGTCACCCTTATTCTATAATAAGCTTAAGTCTTATAACATTGCACATTACATTTTCGTCACATATTTTTTATAAAAACCGCTCAGCTTGTTTTGACGCGAAAGCGACATGTCAAATAGACTGATGATAGCCATTTACGCGGGAAACGATTACCAAAGATGGTGTCGACGTGCCTTATCCTAAAATCGCAATTTGTTTCCATTGCTGCGAGTCAAGTGCGCAGCAATATTTATATACTATATATTTTTTACTAAACAAAGTTCACAAACGCACTTTTAGTCATCGAGATACGATGTACACTAGTATAATTTAGTTCAGCTTTTAGTACACCTAACGGTAAGTGGCTAATGCAGTTCATAGAAACCTGCAACCAACCTCAAGGAAGAAATTCTAGATGCATTGTGACCTCTGTTGACTAAAATGGAATGCCTCATAGTCAGTATTATACTGGATTTTATACCCCTCAGACCGGAATACCGATATACGCCCGTCGTCATACAACTGATTGTTATACTAAGAATGTTTATTGGAACAACGAACATTAACTGCAAAAGTAGCGCAGAACACCTAGCACAAAATCGTAGAAGACGTATGCTTCATTTTTTGATGGATCGCTGGTATATTTGCTTAGACGTAGCGCAGGCGCTAGACTATTAAAGTTGATGTAGCGTAGACATTTGCAAGATCATCGCAAGTATAGCATAGACGTTGGCACATTGTTGTAGAAGTTGCATCGGTGGTGTTACATTGGCGTAGACGTAGCGTAGCAAGTGCTCATTGCGAGCGTAGCGTAGGCGTAAGCACATGGTTGAAGAAATTTCGTAGGCGGTGAATTACTGTCGTAAAGTAAGCTTATGCAACCGCAAATCTTCGCAAGCGGGGCGAAGAGAGGTGCTAGCACACTGTCGTAGGGGTAACGTATGTGTAAATGTGACGTAAATGATCCAGGTCGAAGTTGACATATTATTATAGTAGGCTTGTGCAGGCACTGTATTTTTGATGTAGATGTAACATACTTTTGTCCTATTTTTTAATATAAACTTATATTAATATAAACAGTATTATATTAATACATATTTAATATAAATAGTAACTTAAGGCGGCTGTCTTTCGTATGGTCAGTGTAGAAAACCGGAGACCCTTTTTACTGGAGACGGGGACTATTCCATCTTAGTCCTTACGGGTGACAACGCATCTACATTTTGATTCGTAATCGAGGACAGATGTAGATGTCTATGGGCCACAGCAACCACTTACCATTGGGTGGACTGTGGCTCGTTTGTTACCCTATCGTATAAAAAAATAAGAAGAATTATTATAGATTACGTTTTATTTACCGATTTTTACACTTCTCTTCTACTTTATCAATCATATGCTGTACTTTGACTGATTGAAAAAATCTCGATCATAAATCCAACGATTATAACAAATACTCCTAACACTTTTTTTTAAAAATCGTCAAAAAAAGTTACCGAATGGTATTTAAACCTTGGAGCAAAACCGAATAGATATTTACTTATTTTTAACCTATTTCAAAAAGAAGGAGGTACTCAATTCGACTGTATTTTGTTTATATGTGTGTTACTTTAGAACTTTTTTTAGGTGAACCGCTAGTTATGATTCTTTTTTTTATTTGAAAGTTGGTCTGCTTACTGCTGGCTTCTCGTGTATTCCTATAAAATTTTTATCAATGTCTAATCAGTAGTCTTTGCGTTATCTTTGATAATGCGTATTTAATTTTTTTTCATAGAAGAGGGGGCAAACGAGCATGCGGCTCATCTGATGTTAAGTGACTACCACCGCCCATGATCAACCGCAACACAATCGCAGGTGCGTTGCCGGCCCTTTAGAAAGGAGTAAGCTCTTTTCTTCAAGGTCCGCAGGTCGTATGGGCCCGGAAAAATCGATGGTGGTAAACTTTTCCACAGAGAGGTCGTACGCGGAAGAAAACTCCTTGTGAAACGTACAGTGGTGGACCGCCAAGCATCCAGATGGTGTGGATGGTATCGCGACGTTTGCGGCGTAGTGCGTTTACGAAATTTAGCGGCTGGGATTAATCCGAACAATTCCTCAGAGCACTACCCGTGATATATGCGAAAGAAAATGCAAAGAGATGCAAGGTCTCTTCGCAGCGCCGGTGAATCGAGCCGATCGGAAAGCACTCGGTCGTCGATGATTCGAGCCGCTCTGTGCTGGATGTGGTCAAGTGGAAGGAGCTGATACTGGGGAGCTCCAGCCTAGAGATGGGAGCAGTATTCCATGTGCGGCCGAACCTGCGCCTTGTAAAGTTGCGGGCGGTGCGCCGGGATTAAATACTGTCCCGCTCTGCTGAGCACGCCAAGCTTTTTAGAGGCCAATTTAGCATTCGATATGTCGACGCCGAGGATTCCGATAATGGCTGCAGCAACAAGGGGAGTGACCCTCAATCCAAGACTCTGTTCAGCAAAGACACGACTTCAGACACAAGTTTGTCCCGGTATTCGGAGACGTTTTCCGAGAAACATTGACACGGCCGATGTACAGAGCATCTCAGTGCTGTCATCTGCATAACAACGAATGTTACGGGTTTGCAACATATCATTGATGTACAACGTGACTTCGACTACATTGATGATGTTCTCATTTTATTTGTATTAAAGTCGCTTGTATAAAATTTTTAATTTTAATACTTATAGTACAAATTTAAATTATACAATGACGGAATTTAACAATGGAAACAGGCAAGAAATAATTCCAGACAGAATATTTCACATGGGACTGAGCTTGGTTCTAAAATATTCAAGCCGCATTAAATGTAGTGAGCTCTAGCAGAAACAATATCAAGGTAAGCTTACAGGTATTATTTTTAAAGATAATAGTCAATATACTTACAGAGCCGTGCTTTGGCTCGGTTGAAGAAGGCTACACTATATACACTATCATAGAATACCAGCGCAAAATTGGAAGATAATAATATGTTTCGTACGGTAGTAAGTATCAGGATCTTTTACTTGTAATGAGACATTCCCTCTTCTTTCTGGAGAGCGACAACGTTTTTTTTTTGGTAATTTATCGAGAAATAGTGTAGGTGTCTATGGGCTATGCTGTCAACTGGACTGACGTAGTCAGCCATTAATGTCATGCCATTGGCCCCACCTTAGAGTAATTACATACAGACCTATTGGCAGTAAAAAACTGATGTACATTCGTTTGTACACTACACGCGTAATTTTATTATTTGTAATGTCATATCAGAGGCCCTGTGTTGCCAACTCGGTGACATGTTTTAGGCTGTAATTAAACTCATAAAAAGTATAAATCGACTCCGAAAAAGTAAAAGTGTTAATAATAAATAATTTTGTAAATAATGTAAAAAATTATTTTGATCTTTAAAAATGTTGTAGTCGGTTTTTACGTTTTTAATTACAGTTTAATTTTATGACCCATTTGATTGCACTTATTAATATCACAGGCTCAAAGTAATAACCAGATTATTGTTTAAAATGTTATATTAAAATTTCGACCACTTTTTCTTATCCACTGTAGATTTATTTTTCTTAAATTTTGGTATGGTTCTATATAAATTGGAGTATAGACTATTTAATTAAAAAAATCATTATTAGCGAAGTGTGTGCCGTGTAGCGCATAAGCCGGCTTAACCACATCATCAGGTGGACATTAAATTCGTTTATCACTTCTATTCCATAAAAAAAACTTCAACAATGTCTACGAGCCACAGCAACTAGTTACCATCACGTCGACTGTGTGCTCGTTTGTCACACTTATCCCTATACCTATAGGATAACCTATTTGCCTCAATTATATAACCTATTCGCATTTCTAACCTAACCATTAAGCCGTGCTTACGTTATCGGTATAAATATAGTTCACCTCCTCACGTCTACGTCGGTCAACTGCCAAATATCTGCACTGCAACTCCATTTAAAACCTAGTTTCAGCTAACGTGACGTATATCGGGTCTTCAATTAGTACCGTCCCGGGTTTTCCTGGAACGTATCTATATACGTGAGGTTATATAAATGGACTTTGATGATTGTGTTAATTGTAATTAACATAATCATCAAAGACCATTTATATGTTATCAAGTTTTCGCTTTTACAAAAAAATCCAGAATTCCGGATAAAATATAGCCTAGGTACTTTCTAGTACCGGTCTCTATAATATGTTCGTATTTCATTACAATTGGTCTAGCCGGAGAGACAAACAGTACTTTTTTTATATAGTAGAGGGGGCAAACGAGCATACGGTTCACCTGATGTTAAGTGACTACCGCCGCCCATGAACAACTGTAACACAAGGGAATTGCAGGTGCGTTGGTGGCCCTTTAGAAAGGAGTAAGCTCTTTTCTTGAAGGTGCCTAGATCGTATCGGTCCGGAAAAATTGCCGGTGGTAAACTATAAATAGTAAGACAAAAATTTTATACATGGTTATTTATATTTTAGTGGCATACAAATAACCTCCCGAATCTTAATGGAAGCCGTTTCAATATAACAAACAGTCAATTAAATTTTATTTACATGTATATATTAACTTTTTTACCCCTTTAATATTATTTACTCCAGAGTGAAGCAAGAACTGTAGTATCTCACCTAACGCCTGCCGTAAAATTTTACATTGAGCAAGTAACCTAATTCGATTATCGCCGGCCCTAATGAAATTGGCAATTACAATTTTAAGTGCAGATTACCAAGTGTTCGGTGGTAAAGAAAATCATTAATGGAGTCAGCTCCACCAGGAAAAGGCCACGCCCGCAGAGAACACCAGCGTCAACCAATTTATTTATATTTACGGGAACTTTGTCTTAGCCTAAAGGGGTGCAATCTTGATGTAAACTAATTTGACAATCAAATTTTTATTCTTAATCAAAGACATTTATAGATTTTAATTTTATAGATATTTTTATATAAGGGTAACAAACGAGCTTACAGTCCAATAATAACAAGTGAATACCGTTTTCCATTGACATCTACATCCGTCCTCAATTAAGAATCAAAACGCAGGTACGTTGTCATCCCTGAGGACTAAGCTAGAGTGCCTAATTTCTAGTAAAAAGATCTCCCGTTCTCTACAATCGGGATAACTGGCGGTCCGCCATTGTGTGATGGTACAGCTACACGACGACCTCTTACAGATGTTCAAGGGCAACGGTAATCGCTTAGAATCTGGTGAACCGCCTCTTATATAAAAAAAACACTCATCATACGAAACAAAGCAGCAATATGTTGCTATTTCACGCTGGTTTTCTGTGAGAGTGTGGTCTTTTCCCGGTCGAGCCAACCCATTCGCACCGTCATTATATTGTTGAGGTATGGCTCCGCCACGCACATATAATATATCTGTCAATGAGCCACAGCATCTCTTAACTTCAAATAGACTGTGTGCTTGTTTGTTAGCGTGAAATATCAAGGTGGAATCTATTCAGATACAAGAGGGATCTATTTTTTTGATACATTATTATATAAAATATATTTGAATGCAAAATCGGTTCTGGTTAATTCTATATTTGAATTTAAGGTCGCTTTATACATCATGATACGATTCTTTGATTAGTTACCTACCCGTAGAACACTTAAAATTTTAACCTTCTTGTATCAAATTATTTCTCCGGCGGCATTTTGAAAAGATTTGTTACAGACGCACACGGGGCAGCTGACATGGTGGGCATCACGAACTAGTTGCGTACGTGGAGGATACCTGTAGCGAAGAGTGTGAGTCACCATTTGAACCTAAACACTCTCGAGTCTCTAGTATATATGCAGTAATCTATGCCCTCGAGACTCGTGTCTAGTCGTGTCACTAGTCACCCGTTAGTATCGTATCGTAATGTAAGGAGGGCCTTTCTCTAAGTGGAATGGTGTAACGGAACGTCAGCCGGACGTTACCGACGCCGCATCTCCGGTCGAACGTTAAATTTGAATTTCGAACTAATATCGCACTTACTCTGAACACTTTGTGGCAAGCGGACGCCTCAATAGCTGCGACTTGCTTTCTTGCTTGCGGAAATTAATGTACCGCCATTTCGCTATATCTTCTTGACTTCTTGTTGAGGCAAATTTAGAAATAACACGATATGTTTGTATATTTCATTTTTACACAGTTATTCTTATATTTGTGTCTTTTGTTAAATCCGCCGTACAAATGTTTGCGGCCAGTTAGCAATTTACACAAACGTTCACGTTACAGTTTATCAAAAGTTCATTGTTGGATATTCCACATAGATTGTCTCATACGGTAAATATTATTATAATTATATTATTAACCACAGCTGCCACATTGTGTTGCCATTATTTGGTTCCCTCTTTCGCTCTAACGGCACCCATGGGAAGATATGGGGTCGTGGATATTCCTACACCGGCATTATACGGTATTATATCGCCACTAGGTATGTAAAAGAGCCGTGGTAGCTCAGATGGTTATACGCTCGCGGTAAATTTCACAGTACGCGAGCAAACCGGGTCCGATCCCCGCCGGCACCAATGAAATTGTTAATTGCAATTTTAAGT
>DWHP01006543.1:0-11366 GCA_018247895.1 Parnassius honrathi | reverse complement strand
TTCCTTGCCCTAAAACCCTCTCAGAAATGAGCGGAGGCCTGTGCCCAGCAGTGGGACGTATATAGGTTGTAACTTTAACTTTATGGCATAATTAAATATTTTTTTATGTCATAATAGATTATATATTAAGCAGTAAATAAACAAAAAAAATAACAATCATTAAGTTTATTTTCGTTATTTATAATCGTCAATTGAATAGTAGCTTTTTTTAATTAATAATGATTTAAGTTTATTTTGAAATTTGTGGTGGCAATAAATAATTAGGTAGGCAAAGAATTAAATAGTGCAATGGCTTGATATCTTGTGCTGTGGCGTACACTCAATATTGGTGTAATAGAAATTTTTAAATCCTTTCGGTGTCATTTCTCTCTTTTTCCTTTCTTCGTTTGTCAAAATATAAACGGTGTCGATTTACTAGTGAAAGGATGTACCGCTTTTATTCAAATTTCACATCTGGCTATTTTTCTGACACGTCAATATTTCGATTTTTTTTTATAGATGAGGGGGCAAACGAGCATGCGGCTTATCCGATGTTAAGACCGAATACGAAAAGAAATGGCGAAACTTTATGTATTTCTGTTCACTAGAACTTTGACATGAAGTAATTCTAAGCGTTAAAACATACTTTGTAGGTTTGTTCGGTTCCTTCACAAGATGCCAGCCATTTTATTATTTTAAAATAAGTCAATGTACCAATTTCAAAAAGTGTTAAGAAATGATATCTCAAAATTATTTTTCTTCCAAAACTCTGTGAATATAAATTTAGAAAAAATTTTTTTCACGCATAAATGTTTGCATTGTGATTCCAAAGGTGAATGTAATCTTCATTTTTTACATACCATTTTTTTATTAACATAATTTGTTTTAATTACAAACGCCTAGTAATAATATTGTATATTGCCAGATAAAAGTTTGCTGTCATAAATTACCAGGCGCTTCGATGTGTGGCGTAAGATGACAATAGGGGTTTATACGCCTTTAAGTGACTATAAACGTGAATAAGCGTAAGAAAAAAAAATTATTACTTAAGTGGTAAAACAAAGAGAGTTTATATAGTATAGCAAGAACGCTCCTCGAGTGTGGTACGTTCCACTTTGAGGTTATATTTTTACTAACTTTTACGGTACTTTTTTGTTGGAGGTTGCATAATAGGCTGGATTTTTACTAATTTACATTAGCAAAAGTGATTATTTATACGTTTCTGAAATGTGAAACGAAAAATGTAAATATCACGACCGAGTCGGAAAATAATAATATAAATAAAATAATGTACAGAGTAGTGCAAACACGGAGACCGCAAATGATGTCATATTCAATGTATTGTCCGAAAGTATGGGGTTAGTAAACGATTAAGAAAAACCGACATACTACGGGTATTAAGTGACTGACTTGGTCGAAGTAGTCTTGTGAGAATTTACACACACAGTACCTACCCCTACTTTTGAGCAAACAGGGACTTTTTAATTTTTTTCTCTATTATTTATGCAATTTACATTACGGCATCTTGTAAAACTCATAAGAACAAACAGTTTACAATTCAGTTACGTGAAGTATTTTACGTACGATGTACCAATTCAGAAAAAAATCGATGTCAATTCAATAATTTTTCATTACGGAATAACTACTTTACAGAATTTATAATCTACACTAATATTATAAAGAGGAAAGATTATTATTTTTGTATGTTGGTAAAGAATAAAGTACAGAATTTATAATCTGTAGGAAAGGTTTGCTCGAGCAAAATTTTGACTAGACGACCATGCAGGCGGCATCCATGCGCCTTCGCGAGCAAGAACCATTGAAAGTGCTTTGGGTTGCTAGAGGGGCGTGCATGACCATATTCATGTCAAAATCCAACGTTGATAGACGTGTTCAATATGATCGAATGGGACTTGGTGATTATCAACCTTTTGGCAGAGGAAGAGGAACATAAAGAACATATTAATGAAATCTGACGTCAGAAAATTAGAAGAACCGTATGGGTAGAAGAAACGTGGCGGGAAAGATGTACCTCAGGCGAATGTTACATATTGTGTAAGAATTTATCATTAAGATGTGTTCATTTTTATGATTATTATAAGTTTACCTACGAAAAATTTCAAATTTTAGTTAATTTGCTAAGCCCGCACATCCGAAAATACAATACGAACTATCAACCTAGCATTTCTGTTCAGGAACGACTCACCATATATTTAAGGTTAGTAAAAAAAAACTTAATTTATATAATTATTATTTATTAACAGTACTTATTTACTATTTTTTAACATCACTTATCAACGCAGGAAAAAGATTAAATGGGGCCATACACTCTATTGTGAAGAGTCAAAATTTGTCAAAAAAGGCACATATGGAAGTTAACAATGCTGACCAACACAGCATAGACCTACTTTAACCTATGGTAGTGAAAGTTGGGTGTGGCAAAAGAAGCACGAGAGTAGAATAAACGCAGTAGAAATGCGGTCATTAAGGAGTATATTAGGGCTGAATCTGAATGACAGGATGAGAAATTGTGTGATAAGAGAAGAGTGTGGTTTGCAAGATAATGTTGTGACGATGATTAAGAAAGGAATGCTTCGGTGGTTTGGTCATGTGGAAAGAATGAGTGAGGAAAGAGTGACAAAGAAAATTTGTGTTGCGCAAGTGAATGGCAGAGTCGGAAAGGGACGTCCTAGGCCAAAATTTATCGACCAAATTAGCGATTTATTGTAAACGGGCCAAATTAGGAGTACCCTTAACCGACGAGCATGTACGCGTAGGTATATGGATGTGAAGAAGGCGAGAGAGGTCTTTTAGGATTGTGCCAAATGGAAGTCTGTAGTCCCTGCCTACCCCTCTGGGTGACAGGCGTGAGTGTTTATGTATGTTATTAACATCAATAATTGTTTATTAATGGTATGTAATAGTTACAATTTTTTTATTTAATCATTTTTTTTATTATAGTTAAGAAAACAGTTCTGTCATGCATCCTGCAAGCTCGAGCATGGTCGGGCATCAAGTTTGGACGTGTATATAATTTTGCACTGTCTGCCAATAGTCATAAAATTAATATTTTAGTTTCTCAGAAAATGCTTTGCTCTGTTCTGCTCTGCTCTGCTCTTGGTGTGCGCCGACCCTACCACGTATGACTTTTAATAATTTTATAGCGTTAGATATTCCCAATTACAATCTTTCGCGCTGTCAACTTTATAGAAAACTATTTGGGCGGCTTGACATTATATAAATTGATATAGTGGACTATATTTAGATTTAAAATCTCCTGAAACGTTCTGTTACCGCAATCACAAACCTACTCCAAAACAGCAATAAACTTCTCACGGTTGCGGTTTACTACTGAACAACTATATACAAACAAGAAAACACCTACCACAATGCTGTGAGTGTACGACTAGTACTTCATACAAATCTATCACAAATGAGGTAGCAGTAACTTACTGATACAAAAAAAATGTTGTTTCCAAACCGCTTATTAAGCGTAGGCAAGTTTTAGGGGAAACATATATTTAGCAGTGGACTTTGAAGTGAACCGTCTGTGCTGTAGCTATAACACGAATGCATTTTAATAATTTTATAGCGGTAGACATTCCCGATTATAATCTTTCGCGCTGGCAACTTTATAGAAAACTATTGAGGCGGCTTGGGATTATATAAAAAGATATAGTAGACTGTATTTAGATTCAAAATCCCCTGAAACGTTCTGTTACCGCAATCACATACTTACACCAAAACAGCAATAAACTACTCACGGCTGCGGTTTACTACTGAACAACTATATACAAACAAGACAATGCCTACCACAACACTGTGAGTGTAGGTTCGTACTTCATACTTTTGGTTTGGGTGTGTAACACATAATTGTGGTAGGTTTTACCACAAATAAGACAACATTTATCTGGCAATCGATGCATCATTTTTCGGAAACGATATTCCACATTTCTTAGAAATATTCAAATCAATAGATTTGAAAGCGAAACCAAAACGTTAGTAGATTACAGGCTTTTTGTGATTGGTTCGGAAGAGCTATTGCCGGAAATAAGGTTATTGTGAACGGTATAATTAGAAATTTTTCAATTTCCTTCGTTCAATATGTTTTCCTTTATAAATTGAAAGGTGCTAAAAGACTAAAACGACGTGAAAAAGACTGATCAAATTATGTGTGAAAGCACTTGTGTGCCTGTGCGTGTGTCCCTGTAAGCGTAGATGTAAGGCCAAAATCTATAAATATTCTATTCTATTCATTACAGCCTATAAAGTCCTCTGCTGAACATAATCCTCCCCTATAGCCTCAAAGGTGTGAGTTTGCCAATGTCACCACACTCGCGCAGGGTGGTTGGCAGCCACACTTCTTATGTTATTTTGAATTGTTAGATGATGCAATTGCCCATCACCTTTTTCACTTTCCTTCTGTCGTCTATTATGACAGCCATGAGATGGATATATGGTAGCAGATATTCCTACACCGCCACGACACGGTGTATATGCAGTTGTGAACATGCAATTTTTCTCGACGTGACGTTTTCGTCTTTTTACTCTAATGCTAAGCCCCAAAAAGGTTCAACTCGAAGTAGAAAATCGTCTTCAGTGCCTAGAAAATTGTAACACAGTGAACGATATAAATAACAAGCTGGTAAAAACTGTCAATGAGATCGGAGTTAAATTTTACAAGACCTGAAATCAAGAAGTTGTTGGCTGCAAGTAACTCTGGAGCTTGTTAGGAAGTTATAAAATCGTGGATTATTATGAATAAATTGGATAATATGATATTTTATTTAGTATGGTTAGTTTTACTTATTTAATAAAATTGTTAATATTTTATATTGTTTATTTAACAATTAGAATTTATATTAACTTGCTTTTAAATGCCGTACAAAGGGGAGACCGAGTAAATATTACACTGTATTTAAAAAAAAATCAATGCCAAATACATTATTCACTTTCGATATAGTTGTTTTATAGAATTAGGGTGACAAACCTAATGAAAACTTGGTGCTACCATATGCATAATGATGATTATGTGATGTTTTGAGCATACTAAATATACTTACATTAAAAATATTCTATATAATCATCAAATTAAATAGAGAAATTTTGTCAGGTTTTAAATTGTCATAGACAAGGTTTGAAAGTTAAATAATTACGCCGAAAGACAGCAAGCAGGCTTTTTGAATGACAAGATTAAGAAAATTGTTTTACCCTATAATTTTAAAATAAAGACTAGTTAATTTGAATGTTTTGCTGTTAGAGCCTTTAAGCCTTGGGGCGGTGCCCTTGACTATGAAACTTAATATTTTGACATTGACATGAAAAAGCCGTGGTAATTCAGCTAAATGTTCGCTGTAAGATTCAATAGGCGAGCGATCCGGGTTCGAGCCCCGCCAAATGAAATCGTTAATTACAACTTTAAGTGCTGATTTACCACTAGCTCGACGGTGGAAGAATACGTCGCAAGGAATTCTGTATATTTAATTAATTAAAAAAATATTAAGAAGTCTTGTGAAGTCCGACATCTCACATTGGGTCAACACGGTGACATTTGACTCGGAAATGAGAGGAGACCTATACCTACGAAGTTTTTTATTAACACACTAGCTTTTTACCCGCGGCTTCGCTCGCATGGGCTTCAATTTGGAAACATCACCAAAATCAGCGTAATTGTATCACTTGTAGTATTAGTATTAGTAGTAGTAGTAATTAACATGAATTTAGTGTTGACAAAGTAATGTTGAATTTTATGGTATTTTATTAATACGTGGCATAATATTTATTTGCGATATTCAATTCAAATCATTGACCACAATAAGTATTGATTGGTACCATAAAAGTGTTGCCAATATTTCTTTACGTTCGAGTAGACTGAAACTTAATTAATGTAGATCTATTTACGGTACACGTGTGAGGAGAATTATATTCACGAACGAGAGTAGATATTTTACAAATCTCATTAAAAGTAAAAAAGCAACATACATACGTCTTGCAACTGTGCACATGACTCCTAATTGTTTGTAGTGCGAAACAGTGGTTTTCACATGTCCAACTCATTTTCAATCTAGGCATAAAGGTTTCCCCCGCGAAGTTATTCTTCACCAATTCACTGGGCACGTGGAAGGTAAACAAATAAAATTTTCTGACTGGCTTCATTGGTCTTCGCGGAATTTATGTTTAAATAAAGCTAATGAAAACTGAAATGAAGCTTTTGCACGATTATGGACCAGATATAATTTTATAAAAATTTACGAAATAATACTAAACCGAATTGATAGCGGCTTCGGTAATTTATAACCACATGTATGACAGCGCAGAAGAAACTTCCCTTGTTTCGTTACCCAATAGTTTGTCAGTGGCTCATGTGTGGAACGGTTTTTGAGTGACAATCTCGAACAAGTGAACAAAATATAGTGCACCACTACCTCCCCCCCTCCCCATTCAATGAAGTCACGAACTAGTTGACATGCAGATGGGGTGATGGAATGTTGATGGATAAGGGCTCTGGCTCATGATTTGTAGAATTCCTTCGGGGAGTTGTATTGTGTTCACCATTAGACTTGCGATGTCCTGTAAAGATGATGTTGAAGCCTGCACTGCGTTATGTGACGGGGTTGATGAATTTTACTAATACTATAAAAAAGTTTGTTATAACTTCCAGGAACCATTACGGGCGTTTAATAATTTCGATGCCCAAAAAACGTTAACATAATATTTTAAGCCGAATCTCAGCGTTTCAACTAGACCAAAGCATGCAAGTGTACCTACTAGTGAAAGACAAACCACTCATTTTCATAAAATCAAAAGTATAAAATAAAATCAATGTTTCGTTTTTCGAAGTAATCGTAATAACAATTTTTAATTTAAATTAATTTTATACGTAGGACACTCAATAAGTTTTGAGATATACAAAAGGTATTCTAGATACTATTAATATCTATTTTACATCTTTTCAAAATATTCTCCATTTTTTTCTGTACAAACTTCGTAGTATGTTTATCAGTTGTCTAGTACCCATAACACAAACTCTGCTTAGCTTGGGACTAGATGGCGTTGTGTGATAGTTGTGGAATATTGTTATTATTATTATTATTATTCGCCTAAACCAACTCTGAAAATACTTTTGTGAATGACCTACGTATTATTTTTCACCCAATCATACTTTGAGGTTGATTTTAGTTTTGTAATGATCTCGCTTTCATTTTAATCATAATCATATAACTTATTCGGGTTATAAGTTCTTTCAAAACCTTATTATTTACATTTTTTGAATACCGGTTAGATGAACTTTACCAATTTTAAAAATGTAACGTTTGCGCTTGCCAAAAATAAAAAGACATTTATTTTCATTGAGTTTCAAGTATGGAGTGGGCGAAGAAAGAAGATAGAGTAGCGGTTATCGCGTTGCATCGCTGTGGTTACGCGCCAAAAGAGATTTTCAATATTCCGCAAAAATTGAAAATAACTCTTTGATTTGTTTATCGCATTTTCAAACAATTCATTAAGATTCAAGCATCGAAAATCGTAAGAGGACCGGCCAACCTCGAACAGTTAGGACACCCGCTCCAACGAAATCCTGTTCGTAAACAAAATATCTTAGCTCTTCACCGTGGTTCCGCTTAGGCCCATCACCTAAGTAAAACCACGGTCAAAAGAGTGATCAATGAAGACCTAGGACTACAAGCTTATCGTAAGAAGACCGGACATTTTTTGAACGAACGATTAAAAAAAATTAGGCTAGATAGATCCCGCGCTTTGTTACGGCGTTACGCGGGAAAAAATACCGCGAAATTTTGTTTTAGGATGAAAAAATTTTTGACATCGAAGAAAGTTATAATAAACAAAATGATATAGTGTATGGCCACAGAAGTGTAGAAGCACGCCTATTCCGAGGGTTCATCGAGCACATTACCCTTCGTCACTCATGGTTTGGCTTGGAGTCTCATATTCAGGCTTAACTGAGGTGTTTTTCTGTGAAAAAGGTGTAAAAGCCAGCGTGTACCAAAATACCGTCCTAACAAACATAGTAGTACCTCTTTATCAAACAATTTTCAAAAACTGGTATTGGACATTCCAACAGGACTCTGCACCAGCACATGGGTAATTAGACGTATATAATTTTGAAATTATAATGACAAATCAGTATGGATTCAACGATCTCCACCGACATGTTTTGTTCGCCGGTCCATTGAGCCATCATCAACGAAAATATTATTTCTACATTTCCGTTGTGAGTAGGAATTGTACAAATTGCCGTTTCACAGGCACACACACACACAACACAAGGCTGAGGAGCAAGCGTGTATGGTGTGCAGCGCCCCCTCAGCTCTCGCATACGTACACCACTCAAATCGCACTGGCCACTCGCGCTGCTCAGTTTGGGCATTTTATATACAGTGTAGCGTGGCAGTACTACCTGGTAGCTTGTTTGTGCGCGGTAACTTATTAATATCGCAGAATGAATGAATGGAATGGAAATGAGGCATTCCATTTTAGTCCTCTAGTGTGACAACGTATCTGCTTTTTAATTCTTAATCGAGAATAGATTCCACTTACTATCAAGTAAACTGTGTGCTCGTTTGTTACCTATATTCTGCAAAACCAGTCAAAAGTTTTATGCAAACGATATATTGTAATTTAAACGTTACAAACATTTATAGCAAGACAAAGCGATAATAACGCACAATCTCTAGATGTCGATATGATTTAATATATTAGGACGCTATCACAGCGTATCACGCACAGCAACAAGTTATTCTATGGCCAACTGTTTACTTCGAGTTGGCGGTGTAATTATGTCCTCTAATAGACGCTACCGAGGAAAACTAAACTTAGAGATGGGCAACAGCATCTTCCTGATAACAGCGGAATAAAAAAATTCGATTGCCAACCCTCATCCTAAGCATGGCCACTACAGAACTATGGCCCTCTCTGCGAAGCAATCTATGGGAAGCTTTTGTTTAGCAGCGGTTTTATATAAGCTGTAACAGTAATCTTAGCAAAACTTCATAATCATTGACAGCATTTGGAGTAAGTTTTTTAAAACTACTTTTAGCCAGTGCTTGATTACTATCCCAACTGATGGTAAGCTGTAACGCAGCTAAAGATTGTAAAGCGCAATATCGTGCCTTCACAAACTAGCTTGGATTAACAAAAACATTTTCACTCTTGCCTTGAAGACAAGAGTGAAAATGTTTTTTTACCCACATTATAATCGGATGAAAATCGGTTCGTGCTGTACAAGTATAAAGATCTTCTTAAGAACATGCTATTTGGCATGCATTTCTCGAAAGATTTATGTCTACCACGCTGTACAGGCAGGTTAATAAAGTCACTGATAATAATGTAACCATTAAAAAGAGTATCCGGTTCTCGTCTTTTACCGTATAAACTTGACACCATTATAATCCAAATCGGATTAATTTCCTTATTTCTAATGAATTTTCATTTGTTTTTTTTTTCTACGTTATGAAATGAATAAAGAATATTTTTTTAAAAATATCGTTACCATTCTTAGCTTTGTCGTGGCAGCGTTAGAAAATTCACCACCCCCATTTCGTCTCGTGAGTGTCGTAAGGTGCGGGAAATACCAAAAACCTCCTATAGTTGGTGGTATAGCCATCCTGTTTTCCCTTCTTTTTTGTAGGGTCAAAGATGCGATACGTATGTATGCGTAGAGCCAAGCTGCAGCACGAATTGTTCGGCTCGACCATTGTATGACAACGCTTTCACGCTTTCAGTTTATAAAGTTAAAGGTAAAGTTACAGCCTATATACGTCACACTGTGGGGCACAGGCCTCCTATCATTTCTTTTTTTATAGGATATGGTAAAAAACTAGCACACGGTCCACCTGATGGTAAGTGGTTGCTGCGGCCCATAGACGTCTACATCTATCCTCGATTACAAATCAAAATGCAAATGCGTTGTCACCCGTGAGGACTAAGAAGGAATGCCTCGTTTTCAGTAAAAAGGGTCTCCGGTTCTCTACACTCACCATACGAAACACAGCAGCCTTGAGCTACTATTTTACGCTGGTATTCTGTGGGAGCGTGGTCCTTCCCCGGTCGAACTGACCCATTCGTGCTACAACTATACTACTAATATAACTGCAACATGGCTCTACCACGTATAAAATGTCGCTATTAAATTACAAAAACGATTGTCGCCTCAAATTCTCGCAATCAAACACAACGACTATACGCTTTAGTCAGCAATCGTTATTTAATAACGCGTGGAAAATATTACCACGTACCAAGCAAGTTAATCTACAAGCACTCTTAAATAACGTTAGGTATGTTATTTACCGCAACATCGATTTATCTGAATCAAAATCCGTTTGAAAGTGGCGGACAGTTTACAGGGGCTAGTTGATAAAGGAGAATGGGACATCGAACGACGTTGGCATTGCTTTTTCCAATATTTAAATCGTTCATTTAATTTTTAAATGTGATTCTTCACAATAGACAATGTCGCGAAATACCTGAAGGTATGCTTCTTACACATTTTTATCGCGGTAGAGCCATGCTGCAGTTATATTAGTAGTATAGTTGTAGTACGAATGGGTCCGCTCGACCGGGGCAGGACCACGCTCTCACAAAATACTAGCGTAAAATAATAGCTTAGTGCTGCTGTATTTCGTATGGTGAATGTAGGGAACCGGAAACCCTTTTTGGAGGAGACGAGGCATTCCATCTTAGTCCTCACTGGTGACAACGCATCTGCATTTTGATTCGTAATCGAGGATAGGTGTAGATGTCTATGGGCCACAGCAACCACCTACCATCAGTTGGACTGTGTGCTCATTTGTCACCCCTACCCTATTAAAAAAACCCACAGATTATAATATACCTACTCTTAGTTTAGAGTAATTACACACGTATAATATTTAAGTCCTTAGATTTCTATTGTGATGACGAAGCAGTTACAACTGAGATCTTATATTAATAATGGGTCCTTACATATGAAATTGGCGTTTTGTACGGGAGAATAATAAAGTAATTTTTTTTTTGTAAAGTATATTTAATTAATCAAAGTATGCACCGTTGTTATCTATGCACCTTTGCCGTCTCATAGGTAGTTCATTGATCCCTTTACTAAAAAAAACCGTGGAGGTGAGAATCAATAAACTCTTTGAAGGCAGTTTGGACTGTCGCATCGGAGTCGAATTTTTTTCCTTGTAAGAAATTGTCCAAATTCCGAAAATAATGGTAGTATGTTGGAGCAAGGTCCAGGGAGTACGGTGAATGTCGCAGACATTCCGATTGTAACTCATCCAACTTAGTGGCTTTTTGTTGTTCAGTGTGTGGTCTTGCGTTGTCGTGAAGCAGCAGTGGCCTAGAGCGATTGACCGATCTCGGTTGTTTAGCAGCTAGTTCTTCCTTCATGG
>DWHP01006542.1:0-11367 GCA_018247895.1 Parnassius honrathi | reverse complement strand
AATATGCAACGGTTAATTAAAAATTCAAAAGATTGATTATAATCGATTGGGCGTCTCTAGAAATTTTT
The DNA here is from genome assembly GCA_018247895.1 of Parnassius honrathi. NCBI lineage: Eukaryota > Metazoa > Arthropoda > Insecta > Lepidoptera > Papilionidae > Parnassius > Parnassius honrathi. The sequence continues at coordinate 11,299 of DWHP01006542.1, read as the reverse complement.
ATACACCACATGACGTTTAGCGAAGATGGCGGCGACTAATGTTGTAAGTCGAATAGAATACTTTTTTAATGTTCATTTTAGCATGCAGCTAGTCCGTGTTACAAAAGTATTTGCAACAAATATAATAAAATAGGTAATTAATTATCGTGTATGTCCGTTGTTTTTATTGCACAGGGCGATTTTGGACATTGTCCTTTAGTTCTTAACGGATGATATAGAGACTCCGATAGATGGAGGCCATAAAAAATATTTCGTAACCTTCAAACATTGTTGACAAATAAAGATGGGTTCTAATGTTAGAGTTTAACCGCGTTTAATCTTTCCTTATTTTAAATTTTCATTGTTTTAGTACTTTATAGCACTCATAAGATCGGGGCTTACGTATTAGGTTATTACGTATTATTTACCATGTTAATATTAGCATAAACATACAAATATTTGGATTAAAACTTGGGAACTTTAGTCAAAGAGAATTTAATTTGGACAAATCGTAAACCGTCTTAAAGATTTTTAATTAAATCTATCACAGTGAGATCAGCTGCAGCGCAGTATGCTTCAGAATTTTAAAATGTTAAATTTAAGTATCCCTGATAAACTAAATATTTTTAAAGAAAATTTCAAAACCAAAAAAAAATATGAATAACGAGAACTAGATCAATTAAGTGGAAATTTTGCACTATGCAAATTTTGCACTGTTTCCTTACCCTAAACCCCTCTCATGAATGAGACGAGGCCTGTGCCAGCGGTAAGACATATATAGGTTGTAATTTTAACTTTTGTTAACTTTTTCCATTATGATGTCGATTTCCTGTGTAGTAAAGGACAGTTAGACAATGAAAATGATAAAAGGACTTCGTATTTTGTAAAACTCATTATATCTTTAATTTAAGGGCTACGATATAATATATTTTTGGCCATTTATGACTAATCATCAAAGCATCAAAGAAGCGCAACGTCTGGTACTGAGAGTGCCTATCCTTCTGACAACTCTAATATGAAGAGGCTCATGTTTTGGAACTTTTAGGAGCTGATGATAATAATAGAAGATCCATCATCCTATCCCATCCTCAGTGGCGAAGATAGGGCTCCAAATTAGAGCAAGCCGAAGATATGGCTTTGTTGTTTTTAGCAGTTTTATAAAAATGCACCAATCTCGATCTGTCTCCACTATTCAGTTTCATATTCAGTGCTGTCGAAGACAAAGCTCACAGAAAGCATACTATTACTAGATAGATTGTACGATATATCTGCAATTGCGTACCTTCGGTGACTTTGAAAAATGTCGTTTGGGTTTGCTTGAGCGAAAGAAAAAGATATTTACATACAATACAATACATGAACAAAAAAAGCATGAACAAAGTACGAACAAACTATGTACAAAATTAAAAAGAAAACAAATTATTTATGTTCTAAATCGAATTGTCTCTCTTTTTTAAGGAAAGATTTGATTACGTCCGCGTAAAATGATGGTGAGCGTTTTAATTGTACCAATTTTGCGATAATTGATAAGTCTGAAAGACGCTCTCGACCTTGTGTATTTTCTCGACAAAGTTTAAATATTTTACCTTTTCCTCGCCGATTAGCACTTTAACACACTTCAATTCATCACAAGGAACACTATTATCCTAATTTTTAACTAAAAATCTTTAAAAAAACATAAACAACACAGAGTAAACATTGAAATGTGAAGTGAACTTGCAAACGTATCGCCCATGCGCCCCCGCACTCAAATAACTAATTAACCTCACACTAAAAGCTTGGCTTTTTCGTTCTATACTAATTGCTATATATACACAATCTTAGTTATATTTCATTATGGAACATTTTGCCACAGGTTAGAGAGGAAGCGATCGTCTTCTCGAACGCCCGGTAAAAAGCCGACGCGTGCGAGAGAGACGAAAAATCGCTTAATTCAACTCCTTTTATAAGACAGCAGTATCGCTAAGGCTACGACCTATGTAAAACAAAGGTGCGCGCGGGAAATTTTAAATAGTTTGAAACAGTTTAAGTTATTTTATTAGTTGCTATTACTGATTGAGCTGTTTGCCCGGCTTTTTGGCTTCTACGGAGACTTCGCCACTGAGTTGAAGAAATTATTTCCTAAGTCGACTCATCTTTCTTTAATAGAACCGTCACAACATACGGTCCCGTTTTTTAGTCTTTCAGTCAATTTAATACAGTTTTATAGTCCACTTGCTCTCTCGTATCTTTCACAAATATTGATCAAGGCGACAGTGTTAAGCACGACTAATTTGATATGAACATTCTTAATTCACTTTCGCTATTCTCAATCTCGGTCTCAATAACAAGTCTTGGTGGGATTCTTCTTACCATCAAGTTCTCCGAGTTATCTCTCGACACGGCGTCCCATGCAACGTCGTCCCTCAGCCATGGCGCATTGCCCAAAATGGCGGACGACGCCCGAGACATCAGAACCGCCAATTCGCTTTGTTGTCGACACAACATTGTGTGCATCGACTCCAACACTGATGATAATGAGCCCCTGAAAAGAAAACGCTATTGTGGTGGATCGAACACTGGTCTTGCGTTACCGTCTGATGTAGCCTAAGAGTTCATCATCCCGTTACCTCCTGAGGATGTCGTAAGTGGCGACTATGAGTAGATAAGGAACTATCTCATGGCTTCCAAAAGTTTACCCAGTCCTCTCTAAAAGTCTCTAATGTCCTGCAGTGTGTTACAATTTATATATTTTTCAAAGCATCTCAAGAGACAGTAGCTGAATGGTAGAGTCCCTCCGTTACCATTGCAGCCTTTAAAAGTCCACGGTATATTTCTGCCAAATTAACTCTAGCCTTATTATGGCTGTTATAGCAAAAATAAACTGTAAACATGGAACAAAGTAGTCAAGATTACGGGAAAATAAAATTATTTAATAAAAACTATTTAAAATTTATTTTATTTCTTAATTAACACTTTGTAATTACTTAATTACCACATTTTTATAAAGGTTCATATCAAAACGATCTGACCGCTTCCATGAGCGCTGCCTAACGTTCTATAAACCCGACTCGTGCGTATCCGAAGTCTGAAGTCAGCCTTCACCTGCACAGTCACTGGGGCTTTGAAGAACATTTCGAGTGCTTTATCTCCAGGATAGAAAGCTTAAGAGCTGGCCATCCGACACTGTAGAACTAAAATCTAGAGTATCCAGCGGAGGATGGCCATACGCTTCGTACGAAAGTACCGCACTATGTCCTTTGAGGTGGTGATATCCTGGCTTAAATATGGCTAGAAGTGGAAAGACTTCTAGAGGTACTGGCGACATGGACGCGAGGATATGTACGAGGTTCCTCATACAACCAAAAGCGAAAGCAAAAGACCCTAGTTACTGAACACTGTTTAATCCTCATGCCGACCCCTCTAGATATAAACCTGTACAACCCTATGGTCTTGTGGTTGCATAAATAAGTACTATTCAAAATACTTTATCGTTTGTCTTATCGACACACGGTTTGCTTTGCGAAAGGATAACAGAGGGCATCTCTAACATAGTGAACTACCAAGGTATTCGCTTCATTCGTTTTAAAAAAAACGTTACCCCTGCACTAGGATTTTCTCCTGCATCGTGGAGGCAGTTTACAAACAAATTGCACAAGGACAAACATCCAGACCCGGAACAATTTTTTGTGGGCCATACAAATACTTGATCCATGCGGGATTTAAACCCGCGGCCCCCAGCGCAGCCATTCGTTGCTAAGTCACTGCGCCAAGGAGCCGTATGACTGTGGCATGCCTCCACTTTTCTCGCCCCACCACAGCTATCAATCCAATCATCCTTTACAGATTACGGAATACACTGCTAAACAGAGACCTACCACATAGATTGCCTCATAAGGAGCATTTTTTATCACTGCCAGGCTTGGCAGGTGGAGGGGGGGTGGCAACCGCTTTTTTTATATTTTTTAATTGTTGTTAGGAACATGCCGTTACTCATATCCTGCTTTAATTTCCTTCTGCCGCCTCCTGCGACCGACACCTACGTGACGATGTGGGGCAGTGGATATTCTTACACCAACACTACACGGTAGACATGTGTCAATCATTCATTTCTCGTGACCGAATCATTCCAGTACAGGGGTGGCGAACCTTTATGTGTAAACGTGTCATTTTCTAAAGACATGTTTAATGTGTAAATAGACGTACCGTAAAATTATTTTGACTTCGTGATTATTGGAAAAATAGTAGTACTAAATACTATCGACTCAAAACTCTTTATTTACTACATAAAATAAGTAAAGAGTTTTGAATTGAGACATTTATTATCATACATTGCAAAATACATTTTGCAATATTTAATAATAAATGTTTCAGTTACACACGTAATTCAAATGAAAGTAACATTAGTGTGACTTCTGCATTTGCTCATTAGATGACAAATAATAAGGATTGTAAAATCATAAATATAACACAAATGAACTTTTAAATACAGTTGTGTCAATGAAATTGACTATTATACTATGCGTAAACGAACTGTGCATTCCTTCGGGGACGCGTGGACTTGTGAGGGGCTGTAATGATGGTGATGATGAAACGAACTATGCGTCATTAGCAATAGCAGTTCAGTTAAGCTAGTATCACTCGCGTACGTTCGTAATATAATACTTCATAGTGAACTTTGTGATTGGTGGCGTGCTCAAAATATTATGTGGCGTGTCATCGATGGCACGCGTGCCATTGGTTCGCCATCCCTCTTCTAGTACATTTCGTCACGCGTACCGGTACATTAGTACCGATCATTCAAATGGATCATTTCGGGGTCTAGTACCCCACACTAAAAACAATTCATTTAGATCATTCTGGATTCGGTCGGTTTTCGACTCATTCACAATTCACACCAATCACGAGTTAAAAAGGTTCCGTCAATTGTTTGTCATTGGTTGTACCGGAACATTGATGGTTCATTCATCAGTTTTCGAAATATTTTTTTAAGTGTACCAGCTCAAACGAACGAATCATTCATGATTGACACATGTCTACTACACGGATAAAATCCATTACGAAGACATCTGCAGAAGGCCAAGATTAATTAACACAGTTCAGCGGATCAGTAAGCTGAAGTGACAATGGTCTAGCCGTATAGCATGGAGAATCGACAACTGATGAGGAGGAAAGGTTCTTGAGTGGAAGTCTGGTAGTGGCAAACACAGTGCTAGACAACTAGGTGATACCAGGAAGTCGATGGATTCAGGTGGCTTAGCGCCGCACTTTGTGGCAATCTTATTTTTTATAGAATTAGTATGACAAACAAGCACACAGTCCACCTGATGGTAAGTGGATGCTGTGGCCAGTAGACATCTACATGAATCCTCAATTAATAATCAAACTGAAAATGCGTTGTAACCCAGGAGAATTAAGATGGAATGCCTCGTTTCCAGTAAAAAGAGACTTTGGATCTCTAAACACAGCTGCATTAAGCTGATATTTTGCGCTAGTGTTCTGTGAAGACGTTGTCCTTTCCCGATCAAGCCGACCCATTCGTGCTACAACCATAATATAGGCTGCAGCATGGCTCTACTACATATCACATTGGTGCTAAAAAATCAAATCAAATTTAATCTGTGTTATAATCACCTGCTACAATTATTTGTTATTTTCCGTCTCCTCTTAGTCACAACATAAACTGACCAACCAAAGGTTGCGGATCTGGTCGTCTCCAATATGGAGAGTTATCACCTCGAGCGGCAGTCGGATTAGCGCTCAGCCTCTCGTATCTTTAATGCTGCAGAAAATCTGTGTCCCCCCTATGTTAAGCAGCGGACTTGTGATGGGCCGTAGAAATAGATAGTAATTGAGGGCACTCACAATTTAGCATGCAACGCAGCATACTCCCGACACATCGCGGCGGCCCGACGAGCGAGCGTCAAATAATCGCGCATGCACGCCAACAGACCGTGCAAAAAACCTCGACATCGTCTTCGATGTGCTAAGCGCAAACCCAGCGGCAGTAACATGTACGCCGCGGTTCGGAGTAGAGTCGAACGCTGTAAACTAAAAAAAAAAACACATGTGAAATACGGCTATGGATGTTGCAATACACTCGAAACCTCAAGAGTTAGTAATTAAAGTTTAAAAAAAGTAAAAATCGAGTCCATAAACAATAGCGAACAAAATAATTTTTTCATAATTTAATAGCTACTGAACCAAATCAACAACAAACTACAATAGACTGCAGATTTCACGGATTACAAAACGTCGGTGCTTCACCGGTGTAAAACACCTCAGTCCTCCCTCCCCTCGCCCTACATTTATAATTAATAAATTAAATAATTTGGGAATTTAAATAAATTAAAATAACGTAAATTAAAAATATAAACTGTTTACAGCACTTGTATACATGTTTAATTTTTATAAAATTATTTTGTTTTTGCGTGACAGTTAAATTATATTATATTTACGCGGTTCAAAAAAAAAGTTAAAAATTACTATAACATCGCCTGCAATACTCACTTCCTTGGTGGACATGCGACCAAACAAGCAATAACTAACGCCCCAGCACCGACTTGCTCTCCTCGCGTCATCCAGCCACTGCGACTACCGCCGGCAGCGCGCCATACTTCCTGTTCTGACGGCGCTTCTTGCTCCACCTCCACGCAGTCTTCCCGAAATAATAAGCCACTCTCTAGAATGGATATGATGTGGTCACGGCTGTAGATCAACTGAAATGAAATAATTATTATTATTCTGCACTTTCGCACGTTAACAGTCAAATGTGGGCTTTTTGTACATTATATTAAGGTGTTATTTTAGAGGCATTAAGATATGAATTACCAATTGTAAAATTTGAACACATGAACAAGAACAAGCCTTATTATTATGACTAAAATGTTTGAAATATCTGATTATGAGACAGACAAAATAATGACAGGTGTGTACGAAATCCTTCGTGGACTGGACTGGCACTTATGCAATAGTAGCAGATATAATTTTAGGTCCGTCTATCACCAATTTAATTTTTATATCAAAATATCTATTTAACATACAATATTAATTTTTATTTTTAATGAATATTGAATACATGGCTCATAATAACCCTAATAAAGAATACAAAGTTTCCTTCCAAGCCCTTTTTAAAGCGATGTTTTAAATAAGTAATGAAATAATTGTTTTGAATAGGGTTTACTGGTTGTTCTTAAAGGTTTTTCCAGGCCAATAGTAGAAGTAAAAAGGTGACTTAACAAGTATTATTTAGTAATTTATGTTGATAAAAAAATTGTGTTCCGCTCTTTTTCTGCCCACTTCATCTAAGTGACAAGTGGTAAAATGAAAAAGCACAACTGACTGACAATATAAATAAAGTGGGAATGTCATCAATGTATTCAAGGTCAGGTTTTGATCAAACTCATATGGGATTACGCAGGAAGCACCCGTTTTCAAATAAAAAAAGAATAATCAAAATTGGTTCACCTAGAAAAAAGCTCTGAGGTAACACAAATAAATATACAGTTGAATTTAGTACCTCCTCCTTTTTGAAGTTGGTTAAAAACTAAAATGAAACTTACCATATTTGGCCTCAACTTAATGGCAATCCATCTTCTTGAGAGCACAGGTGGAGTGAAGTCTTGCTTCATAAATAGAGCCATCTGTAAAAAACAACTCTGAATTTTACGTGGTAAAGCCATGCTGTAGCTATATTATGGTTGTAGTACAAATGGGTCGCCTCGACCGGGATAGTTCCACGCTCTCAAAGAATACCAGCATAAAATAGCAGCTCAATGCTGTTGTGTTTCTTATGGCGAGTGTAGAGAACCGAAGACCCTTTTTACTGGAAATGAGGCATTTCATCTTAGTCTTAAGGTGTGGCAATGCATTTACATTTTAAAGGATAGATGCAGATGTTTATGGGCCACAGCATCTACTTACCATCTGGTGGACTGCGTGCTTGTATGTCACTCTTATTCTATAAAAAAAATTTGACTACCAGCTTTTTAAGTATCTATTACAAAAGGCCACACATACAAAAACAATAAATATAGACTTATGCATCCCGAGTTGCTCAGTATTGCAGTTAAGACAATCTCAATCTTAATGTAGACTGCTAGATTGTTGACTTGCATCTGGAAGACAGGAGGTGCTAAAGTAATAGTTATTTATTTATTTACTGTTTAATGTTATATAATATTGTTAAATGTTCTGCCTTCAAACACCATGCTGCAGTTATATTACTGATATAGTTGTAACATAAATTGGTTGGTTCAAACAGGGAAGGACCATGCTCTCGCAGAATACCAGTGTGAAATAGCAACTCAATGCTGCTATGTTTCATATAACAAGTGTAGAGAACCAGAGATCCATTTTACTGGAAACAAGGCGTTCTATTTTAGTCCCAACACATCTGCATTTTGACAAAATGTAATCGATGGATGTAGATGTCACAGCAACCACTTACCATCAGGTGGACTGTGTTCTTGTTTATCACCCTTATACTATAAAAAACAATGTATCATATAGTATTTAGTCTGTTTTGAATCTTGACTACGGATTTAATATTATTCTTATATGAAAAATGCCAATTATAAAGTGTGATATAAGTAGTTATGAAAATGTAATTATACACCAGAATTTACAGGAAGAGTGGCTGCCAGCCATCAACCTACCTAACAGCAGTTATAATCCTACATAGCAATTAATTACAAAAATGTTCTTGCATAATATCTTAGTGTCCAGCATGGACATAGACATGCATTTATTCAGTAACATACACTGATACAGTTTTGATACAGAAAATAAAATGATACATAACCATCAAAGATAAAACAAACCAATACATACGTCCCCATTCTTAAAATATACAACAATTAAATTGATTAAAACACAAAATAACGAGCAGTAAAATTAATACCCACTAGCCAGTAAGTAAACATACATACAAGTATAATCACTTTATTTGGTAACGAAAAATTAAAAAAGATACATTAGGTTTGTCACGAAATATGATTATGAACATGATATTACGTATAAACGATTAAGTAACAACGTCCCGCATTGATTTTTCATGAAGTTGGCTGCCGGTATTTGGGTATCTACAGCCAAGGTAATGTCATTTGTAAACAAGTGACCACTTCATAAAAGTTCAATCTATAAATTAAAAGGTCTTTCGGCTAGATCTTGGGATCTTATTGTTTTAGAGATGCACCAGTTTTTGAAGTTTGAAGTTTGAAGATTGTTATATAAGTAATTTGATAATCGCATATTTTAACCAAACATTTCACAGTAATATTTAAATTTTACTAAATAAAAAATATTAATGAAAACATACCATTCGTAATAACAAAAAGATGTGTTCGAAGTAGAAATTTGAATAAGTATTTTGTAATCTCACTGTAGTCAACAATTAATTTATACTATTAAACAAAACTGATTAATAATCATCATGAAATTGAAAATGAAAACATTCACTCGACTACTCTCGACTTTTGCTGAGAGCTGAGCAGCTGTCAGCTCAGCTGATAAGTGTTTTTTTTATTAACTGGCTATACGACTTTGGGTTCTAGCCTTTTTGGACCATCATTTTATTCCGGAATCTTCATTTTTATATTATTTTTCTTCACAATATGCTGATGCTTCACAATGCGAAGCTTTTGGGAGATTTTGACGACAGCTCAATTCAGCGGACAGTTGATGACGACAGCCACTCAAGTTCAAGAGGCGCCCAAGCGATCAAAATAACTTGAGGTTTATATCGACATCGAAGGACTTGTTTCGTCATTTTCTCTAATAGTTCACATGCGCGGACACTTAATTCACAAAATAGCATAACTTTTACGAATCAAACTCCACTTGAAACCATTATTTAAGCGACAAAACAGGAGCGACAATCCGTCTACGGCCAAGTTCCCGGCAAAACTCCCTGATAAGTGCTGCCAACCAAAAAGTTACATATTATTCATGGAGGAAGAACAAGAGAACGATAAGTCGCTCGCGACCGTACACTTCGACCACCTAATCCTAGGTCCGCCCTACACGTTTCCCCCGTGTGGTGCTAAAAGAGCGACAAAACCGAAAGTCAAAGACTCGGCTACTCGCCGTGCGGTAGCGGTGTAAAATATACCACCCCCTAGTTTTCGCACCACGAGGCAAAAATGAAAGGAAATGGCCCCAAGTTCACGGCACCCCTTTAATGGGGCAGGGGTGCAAAGAATATCCGGGGGGAAAACCGGTGTCAAGGTTCGCTACCCGTCACGTTCTGTCTTCCGGAGGGGCGAAAAGAGGATTGCGGAGGTCCGTCTAGCTATGCTGAATGTATGTGGAGCAATGAATGATAAGACGGATGAAGTATGCGATATGATGCATGATAGAGGAACAGATGTGTTATATATAAATGAGACTAGGCGGAGGTAAAAGGACGTCACTACACATGGCATATATACCGCGTACTGGTCCGGTATAGACGAGACCGAGCGGACATGCCAGAGAGTCGGTATCATCCTTTCGGAAAGAATAGGTCAATATGTGAAAGGGTATAAATGTGTAAGCCCGAGACTGCTATGGATACGAGTAAAAGTGGGTCTAAAGAAGTTGTTTGTTCTAGGGGTCTACGCCCCAGCCCTGTCTAAGCCCACTTATACCCGAGAGCAGTTTTGGGAGATGGTAAGGATGCTGTTAATGAAATGTAAGAGAAATGAAAATATTGTTATGTTAGGAGATTTTAATGGAAGGGTTGGGGTGAGGGGGCTTGTCTATGAAAGGATATTGGGAACGTTTGGTGATGAAATTATAAATGAGAATGGTGAAAGCCTCCTCACCGTATATATGGAAAAGAATCTTTTTGTGACGAACACTTTCTTTCGTCATAAGAAGATTTCATAACTGTGGATGAAAGAATGAGGAGCGCAGTGGTGGATACAGGGGTTTACCGGGGGTCCAACGTAGGGACGGACCACTACCTGATTTTACGCCGAATTAGGGGTTAATTCAGACGTTGGCGGCAACGAACATCTGTGTCTACCACTACGTTACCGCGTATAGGAATTGAGTGGTTACAAGATGAAGATGTGAAAGACAAGTACAAATGTAGACTGAGAGAAAATATAAGTGATCTGGTTGAATTGTGTGTGAATATGTTAGACTTGGAGAATATGTGGCATAACGTTAAGAAAAGTTTAGCGGATGCAGCTACCGAAGTATGTGGTATTAGTAAGAAAACAAATGAAAAGAAAGATAATACGTTATGGTGGGATGATGAGGTACGTACGGAAGTTGAAGTAAAGAAGAGAGCATGGCTAGATTTACTAGCAACCAAAGCTGGTAATTCTGGCGGTATGAATGATGAGATTGAAAG
>DWHP01006541.1:0-11367 GCA_018247895.1 Parnassius honrathi | reverse complement strand
TTAAGCCTGGTGTGTCAGACCAGATCTTAAGTGATTTATTGTGATAAAGAGTTTCAAGGGTCAATCGGGCTAGGCTTTTCGAGATTTCACAAAATAGCTCGGGTCCTCTTTGCGAGTTTGTCGGCAAGTTCATTGCCTACATTGCCCGCGTAACCCGGAACCCGTATTAAGACGAACATATTGTTACATCCCAGAGCGTGTAGAAAGTTCACGCAGTCTCCAACTAGCTTCGAGTTCACTAAGTTCGACCTCAGCGCTAGCATTGCTGCAGAATTTGTATAAATTATATGGTTGCCGTAGTGTTTTTGCAGATTGATTTCCGTACACTGAAGTATAGCGAAAATTTCTGCCTGGATCATAGAGGTGAATCTACCCAAATGCATACTAAGTTTAAATTTGGGACATTCCCCATAAATTCCAAAGCCCACGTCGAGGACCAATCGGTATAGCATATGAGACTACCGACCCCCAGCCAGTCTTCTCTGGAGGGCAGTTCCACTATATACCTTTTAAAAGTGTATAGTGGACGCATATCTGAGATCATGCATAAGACCAGTGTTTCCTTAATTAAGTCGAGCATGGACCTCAATCTGTAGGAGAGCAAGCTCAGACCGCCCTGGGCGTTAATCCTATACAAACTAGGCCTCGCCTCCTTGTCTAGATAAAGATCAAGGGGCGTTAGGCATAGAAGTGCATTACGAGCCGCTCCAGGCGATGATCGCAACGTTCCAGTTGCCATTAAGCAGGCAGTCCTTTGTAGACTATTTAATCTGTCCGCAGTCGTCTTTTGGTTAGCCTTGTTGCACCAGACAGTGGAGGCGTAGGTAAGAATCGGCCTCGCTATTCTTCTGTACAGCCAAAGTATCATACTGGGATGCTAGCCCCAGTTGTTCAACGGGTGACAAAACACCTCCTTGTGGGCAGCCTTTTGTAGTTGCAACCTCAATCAAAGTTTGAAACAGCGCTATTTTTGCTTTTCTGCTTAAGAGCATCGTCTTCACCCAACTGATGGTTGTGAGGTCAACATTTTTATATGTCAGGCCCCTAATCAGCAGTAATGTGTGGCTATTGTCGAAGGTGCCCTCAATATCTAGAAAGGCGCATAGAGCTATTTCTTTATGCTGCAGCGCTTTTCGCCCTGTCAATAACACTGATCAGGGCTGTTTTTGTATATTTGCCTCTGCGGTGAGCGTGCTGGTTGTAATGTATGGGCCTCGTAGCTAGAGCTACATCCCTTATATGTTATCTATAACCTTTTCCAGTGTCTTAAGAAGAAAGGAAGATAGGCTTATAGGTGTAAAGGACTTTGGTAAAGCGTAGTCATTTCTACGTTCATCGTTCTGGTATATATCCCCATGCAAAACGTGCTCTTGTTCTGTAGTTGGCATGTTTGTAGAAGATTAGGTGTCCTAGTATGCGCATTGGCGTTTTCTAATTATAACTCATTATGAATATATCAAATTAAAAAAAAATAGTTCGGAGAAAACAAAAACAAAAATCAAGAAGTATCCATCGTAATAAGAAACTTTTTTTAGGATACTAAGTGACAAACGAACTTAGAGTCCACTTGATGGTAAGTGGCCACTGTGGCCCAGAGATGTGTTGCGTCGTGTCACCCCAGCACAGCATACAGCCCGCTTTTCACTCTGATTCTATAAAAAATAAATATAACCTATCTATTATTATTATATTAAATTTAAAAATATTAACTTCAAACATTAAATAAGCATTAATATTTTAATGCTTACAATTAAAATATTTTAACGTAACAACTTCGTAATGCACCATAAAAAAATTAAATAACCTTCATCCGAGTTTATATTAAATATGTGTGTAACGATAATAAGAAAAAAAAAATTAAGATTATACAGTAACCTCGTAATTTATATTTCAGGTTTACGGGTCAGCTGCGGGATATCAGTGAACAGCTGGACAAAATAGCGAGGACGGTACGGAATTATGTAAGTGGCATATTTTTTTTTTTTTTATTATTGACATGCATCGGGAGAATGATTTTTACTAAATAAATAAATAAGTTATCTAAAATTTGCTCTGAGCTTATTTTAGTAGAGAAAACGAACTATTTTTACCAATTAATTGTTATTTCAGGCAACGAACGAAAAACATATAATTTTAACGAGGAAACCTTGTAATTTCGCGTTTTTTTTAATACTCTTCTTAGGAGAGGAGAAATGTACATGTCTATGGGACACAGCATCCACTTGCCATCAGGTGGATCGTGTGCTCGTTTATCAATGTTGTTTAATGTTGCCATATAATTGATATTTCCGTCAAATCTAATGGAGCAGCAGTTCAACAATTTGGCAATAACGGGAAAAAGGAGGTGAGTTGATAAGGACAATTTTTCGCCCATCATACACTCGAAATAACAATATATATGTCAAAGAATATGTATTATAGGTAAATATATGTCACACGATGGTATGCGAGTAAAGGTGCGTCCACACTTGTGTCATTTTACCGAACATTATTCCGTAACCGTATCAGTAACGTGTCAGTACCGATAGTGTCTTCGGTGGACGTCTTTTGTTACGCGAACAATTGTTACAAGCTGCAGTTACGATTTAATCCATTCCGAACACTGGAAGAAACGGCTAGACACACAGGACAATGTACGGAGTTACGACCTACTAGCTTGGTCTAGTGTGGACGCTGGTTTGTGTACTGTTACACATCTACTAGCCGATCCATCGAGAGTCGGTTTTTTTCAAAGGATTTTGCTATTGTCCGCGTGACCAGGAGACGTCCACACTTACATTTATGACGCGCGTCAAAGTACGCCAGACGACACAGGATACAGTATCGGGTCATGTCGTGATATGTCTTGGTACTTTACCACCCACACATCACCGCTCCGCAGCTCTATTTTCTTTCTTATTTTTAGAACAAGGTAATATTATAAAGGCTGTACTAGCACAAGCCAAATGTAAATTTACTTCCGCTATTTCATCTGCAGACGACATATCCCTGGTGTAGCCTGGTGTTTGGTGCTTAAATGATAGCATCAAAAGAATCTTGATGTCACGTAGTTGTAGGTCGATACCATGCGTCTTTACTTGTAACATTTCATCGTACATGGTTTGTGAGCGTGTCAGTACAACTCAGACCGTCCACATTAGGCGGATCATGTCCTGTACGATGCCACGTAGTCTGGTCCGATTTCGTGTCACAAGTGTGGACGCACCTTAAGACAGCGCAACGATCGGAATTTTGTAAAAGCGCGCAGTGAACCAAGATAAAATAGTATTTAGATACAAACTTATTAAGAGTACTATTCGTGTTAGTCAAAGTCAATCTGGTTCATGGAACGCTTCATTAAAAATATAGTTCAAAGAAGAAGAAAAAAAATACAACAAAAACGTACAGAAAAGGCGAAACAATTTTTGGACAATAATTTCTGTGACTTACTATATTATTTATTAGGTAACGAAAAATATATAATATCTTTAACAATACTAAGGTGTTTAAAAATATTCTAAAACCGGAAATTCTTTTTTCGAGTGTGTGAAAGGCGTAAAATGTTCCTTATCAACCCACCTCCTTTAAACCGAAGTTTAGTATCTCAGTCAAGTTCGGAAAAAAAAATGGCGACGATGTGATATTTACGAACCATTTAGTCTCTTTCGACCCTCCATATTCAAAATGTTGGCGCTTTGCCCCTGAGGAATATGATAGACCTCGTTACTAGAAAAAATTGTGTCCGGTTAATCTACACTCACCATACAAAACATTCGCATTGAGCTGCTATTTTGCGCTGGTATTCTGTGAGAGCGTGGTCCTTCTCCGGACGAGCCGACCCGGTCGTGCTTTAACCATAACCACAGAAAACAATAAATAACGGCCATAGCTGCAGCGTGACTACCACGTTACATTGCCACGTTCGAAAAGTTACATTTTTAAACTAATTTAGGTTGAATGAAAGTATCTAAACACTTCCAAGCAAATAATCTCAAGTATAATAATCATTGAGTACATTTTGGATATGTTCCAAAATAGAACCCAGTGTACTGTCCAATGCAAACGTCATGAATCGACGCCATACTGGTGATTCGTTCCAAAACGTAGGACAATATATGACGTCATAATTTGCGCCATATCGGGAAAAGTGTGGGCGATTATTTTGTCATTTCGTACTCCAAAAATCATTATATCCTCCTAATGAAGATACCAGCAATTATTCTATAATTTCTTTTATTTTAATAAATAAAAACAAATTCTGGCATGCTTCATTCAGCGCACACACAATTAAAAATTGTTTTATTAAGGCCGGATATCCGACGAAATATGGCGGCGGCACGCCAGTGCAATATAGTGTCAATTGATGACGTCATTTGTATTCGGCCGTATACTGAAAACGTTTCGGAACATACCCTTTATGTTGTCTGCCTGGTAGCAATGGTCCAGTAGAAGTATTTTCCCAAATTAAAAAATATGGACTAGTGAAAAAAAAAACTTATAATACACAGAAATGAAATGAGGTTATGGTAAATGTATTATTACATAATTTATATCTACATACATATTAATTTTATAATTCGTTAATATGTATAACGTATTTTGCAGATTATCCAAAATTTATCACCATCAGGAAGGCTTCCAGAAGCAATGTCAACAGAAGACAACCACAAAAGAGAATAGCATTAAATATCAAATAATACTTTTTATGTATTTTTGACACAAATACATTACTTTTTTAGGGAATAGAAGCAAGTGATATATTGTAAATATTTTTTTTTTATATAAAATATTAAGATTTGGCGCCGAAATCACTACATACATAACTGACGTTTATAAATACGAAAGCTGGGCGCTCGCCACTGCATTGGCGACAGTTCGTGTTACATTATTTTGAAATAAAAGAATGAAGAGTAAAATAAGAATTTTATTGTATTTTACATTGTTATTCCACTAACGACTAAACCAAAACCAATTTACGGACGCGTCATACCAAAGCGCGCGGGCCGAAGTCGCCATCTTGGAATTCGATGGCGACGCCACTTACATAATAACTGACCAAAGTTTATAATTATTGTCATCACGGGCATATTAAAACAAAGTATACAGGTCTCATAAACTACACATGCCTTTTTAAAGACAGATGCGAATAAAGAAAGTAGATAAAGCTCGATATTTTAAACAAGAGGCTTGTTTTAAACAAGAAGCTTGATTTTAATGATAAATGCATGATAAACGTTTTATGACAAAGTTGATATAATTTACTGTCACTTAGACAACTTTTTGAATCGCTAATAACATTAATTTAGTATAACGGAGTGTATATCTGCCTCACGAATTATAATTAACAAGTTCATTCACTACACTGCGTTTAAGAATCGCATACAGTCGCGACTTAGCGACTAGTGTTGCGTCTGAACGCAAGTTTATGGCACTAAATAGGCAATGATAAGAGGCCCGAATAGTTGGAATTTTTTTTAAAGCAAAGTATAGATTTTTTACTGATTTTAAACTGATTATTTGATATATTTTTTAATTGTCCTCTTTAAACAAGAGAGGGAGCTCGTACAAATTCATTTTAAGAGTAAATTAGAAGAAAATATTGGAACATTATTTAATATAAGCTTTGCTATTGCTATACATTATTGATGAAAGAGACAGCCCTATATAGTTAGAAAACAGAAAAAACGAATTTTACAAAATATTATAACAACAGTTTAATATGTACAATCGAATATCATCTACTTGATTATTAAAATCTGTAATTGCAACAAATTAAAAAATTATCAGCTACTTTTTAGTCTAATTTTTGTAACATCAATACTATAACGCATAACTTGTATTCGATTTTGTGTTTCGGAAAATCATCGAAAGTATATTATTAAAAACATCAAAACCGCCATGAATCCACCAAAATATATCATATTAACTTTGATCTTTCAAATTATAATTATCGTCATGATCTAAAAGTGTAATTTGAATATACTAAGGGCTGATTTTCGAAGCTTTAAGTTATCCATCAAATAAATTATAACCTAAAGTAAAAAATAAGTCACAGCCTATGTATGTCCGAAAGCTTAGGCAGTGGCCTCCTCTCATTTCCGTTTTATATATATTTCCTGCATCAATATAAAAGTGAAACAATTGACGATTTTATGAATAGAACTGTAATAAGGGAAGTACTTAAATGTAACAACAAGAGTGTTGGCTATGAAAGTGAATGGATATAAGCGTAGAGGGAGGCTTAACGAAAGATGGCGTAAGTGAAGAGATGACTACTAACAGAGTAGAATGGAATACATGCCGACCCCAAATGACTTGGGATGGGAGCAGGAAAAAGAACTATAATTTAAATTAAATGATTGAAAAATCAGCCCTTAGTTGTTTAAAAAAGTTTAATAAGTATACAATATTTAACGACAAAAATTACAAATTATTTTAAAATAACAGGTAATCATTTATTAGACACAACAAGTAGGGAAATAAAAAAGGTTTAGATAATGAACTGGTTTTGTGCAGAAATTGATGTAACTGGGGTATAATATATTGCAACTTCTTCAAATTGCACATCTACTAAGAGTGCGGAGGATTAAAGAGTATCTAACAAATAAAGTATTATCATCAGCAGATATGACTATAGTTATCAAGTGCCTCCCAATAAGTTACATATTAAATATTTATCCATATTAAAAGATTATTTACTTGTTTTAAATCGACCCATAAGATATAAACAAAAATTTACTTGGCTAGTCTTATGAGTTTTGGTATTTTTTCTTTGCCTTGATTTGATTAAAGCACTATTACGCTTTTGATGTTTTTATTTATAATCTATTTATATACATGATTATCTGCTTTTTATTGGCCTATAAATCTTCACTCACATACTATAATAATACAGCTAAAATATAAAAAGATGGAAGTCACAACCTCAGTTTATATTGTGACAACTGTAAATTACAACAAATAGACACCACAATAACAATTCTTTCCAAGCCATTATTAGGACAAGAGTGAAATTTAAAAAATAATATATATTACTATAGAATTATATAACTGTCTGTTTGTTAATATGTAGATTAATATTGGTGCAAAGCAATTGCCACAATCGGCGATATTGCTCTGCATATACATAGACAGAAGTAATAACAGGTGAATATTGCTCCCAAAGTGTGGTTGAAACATTTATAAATTGATAACAGAAATACGGGTTACGACAAAGCCGCACAAAACATATTGATGCAATAAATAATGGAATAAACTATGAAATCAACAACAAATGTAATTTTTTTCTTCCCATGATGACATCCTACAGAAAAACACTCCGAAAACTTCTCACATCAATACAAACAAATTGGCACATTTATTAAAAATTTATACAATACAAAAGTTTCAGATAATGATTTGGTATTAGAAAAATATGTATATACAAAGGATATTTCTGTCACTAAAACCAGTATAATTTCAAGCCGAGTATTTATATCTTAAGAATATGTTTCTAAAACTGCTTTAAGTACATGCTAACAAATGTGCAACTCAACAAGTGATCATTAATTTTGATAAAACATTATTGATAGAACATTTGTTTGTGCAACAGCATTAAATATTTAAAAATGTGATCTTGAAGACTTAACTTGAATTACATGATTTACTTTATAACTATAGATGTTAATTACAATTTACAGACTGCCCTACAAATATCAAATGCATAAAAAAGGTTTCTATCGGCCCATTAATCGATAATGAGTCAAGAGATACCAATTTTTTTGTTTTTGCAATTTAACTTCAAAACTATAATGCAAAAAATTGAAACTTCCATTTTGAGCTACTTTGCAGCAGTATTGCAATGGCAAGCAATGCAAAACATGCCAAGTTACTATTTAAAACATTAATAATGTTCGACATTCAACAAATTGCCTGTAAATAAAATAAAACAGGCCACTTTTCTAATCGACAATATACATAAAAGCATGCAGATATTGTTTTCGAGTCCAAATATTAAGACCCAAAGAATACAAGCAACTTTAAAAATAGATAAAAAAAAGCTCAAGTCAAATTAATCGAACAATATAAATACACAACTAATTCTAAATTGAATTTGTCTACACCGCTGTGCTATTATACAAATCAAACTGAACAATCCCCCACCAACGACAGCCGTTACTATAAAATTTAAAACAAAACAATTAGCCTAAAATATATATAGTTACTCTGTTTTTACTACCATTTCAACTGCTGATTGTTCCAATATTACAAATATTTTGTCACTATGCCGTAACCACATTTATAGATGACTCAAAACACTTTCACACACACCTGTGCATGTTTCTTCACTCCTATGTAACATAATCTTGCTCATTGTAACTCCAAATTTTCTTTAACTTCAAATAAGCTCTTACTGTTAGATATGTGTAATCAAAATTTGAAATATGGAATAGCAAGAGAGCGTTAAAATTACTTCAAGTATTTAATATCACATATTGTATATTTCACTTTTAGCATTCCGAGCAAACATGTAATGACTCAAGTGACGTTATTGCTTTTTAACGCATCATTAGTTTTATTCACTAGAATTGTCTTACATCGAACACATTTTCTAGATTACACAGGTCGCAGTTCACAATAGTTCTGCACACAAGTCCCGCACTTTTGTGCAGGGCGTGTCGAATGTTGGTGGTGCGGCATCACAATTGTTTGTGTTTGCCGTTGGCGCTGGCACCGGGCGCGGCGGGGCCCAGCGCGCGCTCGGCCGCCGCCGCCGCCGCGTGCCCCATGCCTTTCTCCAGGCATGTTTGGTAAGCTGGCTTCATTAACTGTAACAAACGGAACAAATTCATAATGTAATTAGAAATATTTTTTGTAGAACATTAATAAATATTTTATAAAATATCCTGCTATTCAGCACTGACACTGGCCTCCTCTAATGATATTTTAAGTCATTCTCCCATCTCGTTTAGTGACATCTTCTATTACATTTGCTATTTCTGGGGTACCAGTCAGAGACAGCTGCTACACTTATCCCGTGTATCCTTAAATCATTAAACCAAAACTCTCTTGATATGCAAGTCACTACCTTGTAGTTTAGAATGAAGGACTATATTATTACAAATATAGAGTAAAAAAAAATCCAGTATCAGAGGATGTCGTAAATCTACAGAATGAAACGAACAAGGAGATTAGCTGCAATATCTTTCTTTTACCAATAACAAAAAACTGCCGTTGCCAACTTGCCAGCTAAGTGTGACAACTATAACAAATATCCTCCAGCCCGCTACAAGTAAATCTATGGGGAGGCTTATATTAAGCAGTGGATTTTTCATAGGCTGTAATGATGAATATGATGTGTATTGTGTCACAATGTCCTCCACCACACTGAATTACGGTCACGGCGACCAGCCTCAACGAAGATATAGCCATTTGCGCAGGACAGAATTATAGTGCTCACGTGTATGCGCAAGCACAAATGCACTCTCTATTCCCTCACTCATAATCCGATGGGACGGTACACCGACACAACCGGAGAGAGATCAGGTGCAGAACCAACGGCTTTACGTGCTTTCCGAGGCACGGGGGCAGACACCGCCAACTTCCTGACTCTGGGCAGCTAATGAGAATTTCTTGACAAAAAAAATTAATAATTGATTTTTTGGCCCAACATTGCAATTTTTAATGTTATAAGTCATAACACACGGTCGGTAATTAATGAAAACGTCATAAACCTGCACATATCGGAAATTATAAATATTTCGAGGATGTAATATGAAGTCCGCTGCAGCCACTACCAGCATCGCACACTCTTTAACTCTTTAAAGAACGCTACTCTTTGAATGTCGCAACAATGACAAAATCCGCCCTAAGAGGCAACCTGTAGGGAGGCCCATGTTCAGCAGTTCGCTTTCACAGGCTGCAATTGATGGGGCACTCACTATCACGCCGGTAGCCAAATTATTAACCCCCATCGTTGTTTATACATGATACATATATGATTACAGTAGATTATGGTTGCCCTTTTTATTTCTTCTAAAATTGAAGTGAGAAACGAACTCACATTTCACCTAATGGTAAGTGGCCTCTGCAGTCCACGGCCACCAGCACCCAACTTCAAACAGAAGTCTACAGGTGCATTGTCACGTCTGAAGAATGAGATGGAATGCCTCAGTCTTATAATTATACTGGCTCTCTGTGTCTTTCTGACCGAAACACAGCAGTGTGAGAACTGAAGATTTGGCGGCAGATATAGGTAAGAGAGTGGGTAGGTATCCAGATGGACTCCTAGGCAAAGAAAGATGGCCCACCTATTATATTATTTGGGATACTGTTAGTGTTAGCTAACATTAGACAGTATAAACATTAATAACAATAAGGGAGCTTTTTTACGTGGTGGAGCCACACGGCAGCTATATTATAGTTGTAGCACGAGTGCATCGGCTCGACCGCGGAAGATCCACGCTTTCACAGAATACCCGCGTAAAATAGCAGCTTAATGTGCTGCTGTGTTTCACATGGTGAGTAGAGATCCGGAGACCCTTTTTACTGGAAACGAGGCATTCCATCTTAGTCCTCAGGGGAGATAACACATCTGCGTTGTGATTCTTAATCGAGGTTAATTGTAGATGTCTATGGGCAACAGTATCCACTTACCATCAGGTGGACTGTGCGCACGTTTGTCACTCTTATTCTATAAAAAAAAGCTTTTTGAAATTATTCATTACAAGATACACCAGCCCTCTTTCTCTTAAGCCCGTAAGAACTCAACAACTAGACAAGATCCTCACCTATTGTAGACAAAATTTGCCTTAAACATCAAGCTTGAAAGGCGGATTACCGATCGTAGTACAACTCGCGATACGAAAGTCTAGCGGTTGCCCATAATTGGCCTTATTGCCCATTGTTGCGTATGATTGGCTATGCGTATCGTTCGCGCGCGCTGCTTGGCTCTCCAGTCGCATCCTGTCCCCCGTACTGACACGACATTCGCAGCTATCCCCTCCACGTTTCATTCAGCGCTAGAGTTACGTGCCGCTAGTTGTACATAACGTTTACTGCCTGCCGCCGGAATGGGTATTTTACGCTTGGCGGAAGCGAGTTATTTATACCGCCATATATCAGAAGCCGTATGATCTTTTTGGGATTTTCCATAGTCAACTCTTACGACACCCGGGATATGGTGTAGTGGAATCACTTACGCAGCCCCTACACGGCATTTATATTACTTACATTGTCCCAAAGCCAATTAGCTGAGTCGTCAATAGCGACACCAAATTCTCGCAATTCTCCACTGTACCTGAGGGAAAAAAATTAAATAATGATTTCTTATATTTACGCGAACACTACACATTAAATAAAACTATTATTTACGGATTTTATCGCGTTTAATTAACACTTTTACTTATT
>DWHP01006540.1:0-11367 GCA_018247895.1 Parnassius honrathi | reverse complement strand
ATATATATATATATGTGTGTGTATATATATATAATCAAAATGGCGATACATTGTCATGACTGAGGGCTGAGAATACCTCATTACCAGTACAAACGGTCTCCGATTCTTTACACTCACTATACGAAACACAACAATATTATTCTGTTATTTCACGCCGGGATTCTGTGAGAACGTGGTCTCCCTCAGGCAAGTTTACACTATTTAAGGAATAATATTACTATTCCATCTGACGATAAGTGGATGCTGTGACCCATAGACAGGTACATCTATTCTCGATTAATATAAAATTATATGCGTTGTCCAAAATAGAATACTATAATACCAGTAAAAAGGGTATCCGTTTCTCTACACTCATCATACGAAACACAGCAGCATAAAGCTCAATTTTACTACGTTATATCGTTAGAGCGTGAACCTTCCTCGGTCGGGCTGCAGAATGGTACGAATAAATTTATTTATATAATATTAATATAATGTTCGTAATTTGTGGTTTAGAAATACCAATACTTTTTACCAAAAACTAGATAAAACGGTTTTAGTGGTTTTAGTAAACGTAACGCCTATCGATTACGATTGATTAATACAAGCTTAATACAGCAAACGATCAACAATTACCATACATTACTTCAAAACTTTCAAACGTACTTTTACTATAATTGAACTATCGACCTCATATTTCACGATTCTACGATGATACGTTAAATGCATAATTACGTAAAAGACGCAACTGTGAATCGTAGGCAACTTTTTTAAAGAGCGTGAAATTTGTGTAAATTCGATAACTGGCAACACTTCCTTTTCCGTTTGGAAAAAAGTAAAAGCACAAAATTCTTTGCGAATTATGAAAGCTTTCTTTGACTCTTGTTATTAATTCGGCACGGCTATTATTTGTTTTATGAACGCTAATTTTGTGATCTTTTTATGTCATTTGAACGTCAATGACGATGATGGATGAAGGTCATAGCAACTCGGGGTCATTCGTTCTCTTTCAAAAAAATATAAGATTGAGTCCGATCCTGGCCGACACTATTTAAATGATTAACTGTTATGTCACGTGTTTGTTGTTAGGAAAGGTCAGGAGAAAATTATCCTAAAAACCTTCTAAGGAATAAGAAGAGAGAGAGAACTAGAATAATGATTTTGTTTTTTCATACATTAATGTGAGCTCCAGCTAGAGTTCAAGTCAAAACCGAGTCTCGGTGAAAACCAGATATCTAGGTACTTTTTTTAAGTGTAAAACGAACTTGCAGTCTATCTGGTGGTAAATTGTTATTGCAGTCCATTAACACCTGCAGCTAACTTC
This sequence comes from Parnassius honrathi, assembly GCA_018247895.1. Taxonomy (NCBI): domain Eukaryota; kingdom Metazoa; phylum Arthropoda; class Insecta; order Lepidoptera; family Papilionidae; genus Parnassius; species Parnassius honrathi. Next base: position 10,064 of record DWHP01006540.1, on the reverse strand, counting down.
AAACAGAGACTATTAGTCAGTTGTCACCTCTGAGGACTTAAATGTAATGCCTTACAGCGTGTAAATATAGGGTGTGTTCCACCCTTCAGACAGGAATACAGCAGTGCAAGCACTGCTGCTGCCATCCGTAATTGGTAAGATGGTGGTTACTATTCAGACGGACACCTAGAAGGAAAATAAGTACCAACACATATTTAAATAAAACTACCACCTAGTAAAACAGGACTTAATATGGCAACACGGGCACAACCGTGTACCTGCGGTGAATAATATCCACTACGCCATATCGCCGCATGGACTTTGTAGGAGTTGACAGGTGGAAACTAAACCAGGAGATGTGCAGCAGTATATTCTTGATAACAGCTGAATAAAAATAGCCAACTGCGGAGGCCAACCTACTTGCCTAGCGTGGCGACTATGGGAACTATCTTACCTAGGAGAAAATCTATAAGGATATCTATGTTCAGTTTTGACTTTAACTTTTAAGCGGATGCAACAAATTAATAAAAAATGGCCAGTATGAAAGATATGAGATGTTCGGTAAACTTTGAAAATCCTTAAAAAAAGATCAAGTTTGGCAACGGACTACTTGAGAGTTGATGTGGGGAAAAGAGCTAACATAGCACTGTCCACTCGTCTGATAGGGTTAGAGGGCTTTTGATTGTCCGTAACGGTACGTATAACAGAGGCTCAACGCTGACTGTGACCTGTAACCCATATCTTTGTACCGCGATGGTCTCCTCAGAAAAATAAAACGAAAGATGTCTTTTACTTTTTACTAAAAACCATTGAGTTATATTTACTACGTACTAGAGAAGCTATTCCAAACAAAAAATGTGCCCTACTCTGTATACGTGTATGCGCGGGAAACAGTAAAGTCGCGCATGCGCAGTTGACATAAACGCGCAAAAATTGTCATAACAAATAATTGTTTATTTAGATTGTATTGTTAACCGAGTACATTTTTTTATTTTTGTTTAGTTTGCATATGTGCTAATTTAATATAAAATTATTATTAGCGCCGCTCCACACTGCATGAATATCGAAGCGACAATAACAGGTGTACGGATTGCAGTACAGTTCAGTTGAACGTAGTGAGTGTTCGGAATGCCATATTTAGTGCGTAATAAATATATATCAATGCTAAAAACCTTATTCAAGGTGAATTATGCACTGTTCATCTATCCATCTATTACAGCCTATAAAAATCCACTGTTAGACATGGACCTCCCACAAAGATTACCTGATTGGGATTTCACCATACTTGCCGCGATAGGCAGCCGCAGGTTCTTATTATTTTAAGTTGTTATCCGAAAGATGCTAGTACTTATCTCCTGTTTCAGTTTCCCTCTGTCGCTTCTTACGAGACCCACTGGATGATACGGGATAGTGGATATTCCTACACTACCACTACACGGTTTACGTACTACTTTCTCTTTATAGAATTAGGGTGGCAAATGAGCACGAGACCATAGTCCACCTGATGGTAAGTGGATGCTGTGGCCCGTAGACATTTACATTTATCCTACACTTATCCTGGGCTAAAAATCAAAACGCAGATGCGTTGTCACCCCTGAGGATAGAATGCCTCGTTTCCAGTAAAAAATGGTCTCCGGATCTCTACACTCACCAAACAAAACATAGCAGATTTAAGCTGTTATTTTACGCTGGTATTTTATAAGAGCGTGGTCCCACCCCGGTGGAGCCGACCTATTTATGCTACAACCATAATATAGCTGCAGCGTGGCTCTGACACGTACAAAAACTTACGGTAAATACTCGTACTTAGGGTAAATATGGCAACATTTTATGCAGCTTTGCCTCCATACCCTCTCTTAGAAGTAGATCCCAAGTTTTAACGGAGGTAATTTTTTATTGATGTATATTATATCCGTTGTAGTTCAGGCGATATACGCATTACATAAATTTCACAGTACGCAAGCCAACCCGGGATCGATCCCGCCGGCAGCTACGAACTTGTTAATGCGTTTATGTTCTTATTTGCTACGTAATCGGGGGTCATGTAAACAACGGGATCAAACCATGTCAACCATGTCTAAGGGATAAAATACACATCATGGGAAGTGCGTCAATTGAGTGGACTAATTTCTCCATAAGGTTTTCAGAAATGATAGGATATCTGTGTCCAGCATTGGGACATAAAGGCTGCAACATAACTTTTACTTTTTCTAGTATTATATATAATAATTATGTAAGCAGTAGTAGATACCCAATTTAGTTTTTTATTTAAATAAATAAAACTTTAAGACGTTGGATATTTTTGTGTACCTATATATTGACGTGGTAGAGTCAAATTGCAGCAGTAGCTGCAACTTGACTCTACCATCAGCCTACTACTCTACCAGCGTAAAATAGCAGCAAATACTGCTGTGTTTTGTATGGTGAGTGTAAAGAACCGAAGACCTTTTTTACTGGAAACGAGGCACTCCACGGTGACAACGCATCTGCATTTCGATTCTTACTTGAGGATAAATGTAGATGTCTATGGGCTGCAGCATTCACTTGCTATCAGGTGGACTGTGTGCTCTTTTGTCAACATTATTCTATAAAAAATGTGGAAAATTACATTTCTAAAATTTAATCACAAAATTAAAAAGATGTCCTAAACAAGCATGGGTGAAAGTTCCGCAATTACAATTCCGCAATTGCGAAATATATTTAATCATAAATACAGATAATAAATAACACGTAGTAAAAATTATTATTTAAAACTTTAAAAACAAAGGCAAAACTCAAGTAAATACCAATCTTGTAGTATAAAATAAAAAAAAACTTACCTTTATTCTTCGTTCCTTTTTATATCTCCAAAGGCAATATAACTAAAAAAATAAAGTAAAAAATATAACTATATTATCACAGCACGAAATTCACTAGTCATAAATTATAGATGTATTTTTTAATAATTACTTTGGTCAGCGTTTCCCAAACTTTACAATTAACCTATATTTTTATGTGATTTGCGTAATATATGGGATTTACTTAAGCTATATTAAGTTTTAATAAAAATGTCTCAGTCATGCAAACCATTTTTTTAATTAGCAAACAATTAATATTTAATGTGTTTTAAATTTAGCTAAAACTATTTCGCCATTTGTAAGCTTACATTTAAAAGTTTGGGAGGCTTTAGCACGCTATCCTAACTAACCGTTTTTCGAAAATACGACGCGGTGCGATTTGTCTAAGTATAGAAAGCGAATGTACACGAGCGATCCATACAACACGCTTTTAACCTCTTCAAAAGCACCACCTCCGTTTTCGAGCGAACCGGTCATCCATTGCCGCAATGAAAATCACGAGGTCATCTTACAATGGTCATGTTTTCGCACATTCTGGGGGCAACACTGACATCAATTAATGAAGATTCGGTATGTAATTACTCAGTATAAAACACATCAATCCGCCCCCGGGTTCATTTGCACAATATCAAACTATTGCCCATTGAGACGTCGTCGTGTCGGCACAAACAGACAGAATTATTTATAACGGGCTATATTAACCAACAAAAGGCGAATTTGTAAATGTGAACTAATCTTGCTGTTTTATCTTTACTGCTTAATTGGAATTGAGATTTCTTTCGGAATGACGACGCTTCGACAACAGTGTTTGTTGGCGCATTACATGGGAAAATTGTGTTGAAAAAAAATTTACTCGTAGTAAAACTTCATATAGAGCTCAAACGCTAGATAATATTATTGTTTGTATTTTTATAAGATAAAGGTAACAAACGAGCACACAGTTCACCTGATGGTAAGGGATGTTGTGGCCCATAGTCATCTACATTTCTCCTCGATTAAAAATCAAAATGCTGATGCGTTGTCACTATCGAGGACTAAAATGGAATGCCTCGTTTCGAGTAAAAAGGGTCACCGGTTCTCTACCTTCACTATGAAAAACACAGCAGTATTAAGCTAATATTTTATGCTGGTATTCTGCGAGAGTGTCCCCGGTCGAGCCGACTCATTCGTACTACAACCATAATATATCTGCAGAATGGCTCTCCCAAGTTCAAAATATATGTCTAACACGTCTTGGAGCAAAGTAGTTAACTAATTGTTCCATAAACCTCTCGAAACTGAAAGGAAGCACACTTTTTACTATTTAAAGAACTGTGGTGATTACTTGATTTTCCAAAGCTGACGTCGTAAGGAAATTTATATTCATATCGAATCGAATCGAAATCGAATAGATATTGACTATGGTAAGAAGTTCAATAATATCCTTTACACATCTCCTCACTTTACATATAATTTCGGTCTCGACAGCCAGTTTCTACGGAGAATTATTTTTTCTGCAAAACAGGATTACAAGATACTGGTAAGATGTTTAGTTGAAAAATTATCCCTGTGAAGCAAAGCAAGGTAAAATAACTCCCTTGCATTATCGGAGTCGTCGTAGCTAAGATGATAATACGTGATAATACAGAAACTTAGCATGAAATTTTTTTACACGTGGTAGAGCCATGCTGCGGCTAGATTTTAGCACGAATAGGTCGGCTCGACCGGGGAAGGACCACGCTCTCACAGATTATCAGCGTAAAATAGCAGCATAATACTGCTGTGTTTCGTATGATGAGTGTAGAGGTCTGGAGACCATTTATTACTGGAAATGAGGCATTCCATCTTAGTCCTCAAGGGTGACAACGCATCTGCATTTTGATTCTTAATAGAGATTAAATGTAGACGTCTATGGGCCACAGCATCAACTTACGATCACGACCATGTGCTCGAAAATACTTAACACTACTCACAAGTCAAATCAAATCCGAACCCAAGGATGCCACAGCAAGACTTCATAATACTGTAAGCTCATTCTGTGTAGATCGGACCAAAGGAAAAAGTTATTCTCGATTAAGAATCAAAACGCAGCTGGCGTTCTGATTCTTAACTGAGGATAAATGTAGATTTCCATGGGCCACGGCATCCACTTAAGATGGGCTGTGTGCTCGTTTGTCACCCTTATTCTATAAAAAAAACAATACAGATGGTAGGATGGGGTTTCTTAGACCACCTCTAACACTGTGAGCCCCAACTCTTTCCCTTAGGAGTCTTGAGAAGCGTTACCAATCAGGAGATGGAACTGTAGAATTAAAAAGCTGCGATGTAGCAGAGGTGCTTTCACATTTCAATAACTTATGCAATTTTAGTTGCTGCTCAACCATACTAACGAATTTTTTCTCGAAAGATATTCACTAATATATTTTCTTCTTCTTATACTATATGACATTTTTTACCGCTTGAAAAAAATAGCGCGTAACATGTAAACGGAGTAGAAGCCTTACGGCATTGATATTTTACAAAAAATAAAAACAAAAATTTTCTCATTTAATGTAACGGTAGTGGAATATAAAACATGTTGACGTTTAACAAGCGAAATTTTAATTTGTAAGATGAAAAAGAATCCGTTTTCATCATCATTACAGCCCTTCATACGTTCGTAGTTAAACATAGGCCTCCTCCAAGAAATGCCACAACACACGGTCATGAGTCAACTGCATCCATTGACATTCTGCATGTCTTACCAGGTCGTCACTCCATCTATTGGGTGCCGCCTTACACTTCAAATTAAAATTTATTTTTATTTGAGAATACAGGTAATGAGACTATACAACCCTAAGTTATAAAAATATTATAGTTACACTATAATATTTTTATAACTTAGGGTTGTTTACTAAATTATTTCACTATATTAATTGTATTGGGGCTTTACATATGAAATTAGCGTTTTGTCGTACTGACCACTTTGATCTGAAATATCTCCTCTTTGGATTTCCTCATTTGAGTTTTGAAAACAGTCATTCACTTGTTTTTTCCTCATTATTTTTTTCGATCGAGATATTTACGAGTACGAGTTCTACCATGGCACCAGTGCTGCAGAAACATCTCGAAGGATTAATCAAGTGTACGGCGCTGGTGTCGCAAAGAAAAGCACGGTATGTTTTTGGTTTTAACGTTTTCGTTCTGGAAATTTCGACCTTCGGAACCAACCCATAGGACGGCCGGAGACCAAAGCGGAAAATGAAGAATTAAAGACTATTGTGGAAACGGATCCATCACAAAGCACTTCAGAGATAGCTGCATTCTTCAGGATAAGTGATAAAACTGTATTAATCCATTTAAAGCAAGTCGGTAAAGTAAAAAAACTTGAACGATGGGTACTTCATGTATTGAATGAATAAAACTTGGGAACACGCGTTGACTGCTGTGTTACTGTGCTCAACCGACACAAAAATGAAGGGCTTTTAAATCGAATCATTACTTGTGATGAAAGGTACTGTACGATAATTGGAAGCGCTCTTCGCAATGACTGAACCCTGGAGACCCAGCCAAATCCTGCCCTAAACGAAAATTGACTCGGAAAAAGTTATTTGTGAGTGTTTGGTGGATTAACGCTTGTGTCGCTCACTACAGCTTTCTAAAATCTGGCCGAACAATTACGGCAGATATCTATTGTCAGCAACTGCAAACGAAGGAAGGAAGTACTAGCTGCTAAACAAACGAGATTCATCAATCGCTCTAGGCAACAACCAACGGCGGCAACAAACAACCACTAAGTTAGATGAGCTACAATTGAAATGTCTGCGACATCTATCTGACCTTGCTCCAACAGATTACCATTTTTTCCGGAATTTGGACAACTTCTTACAAGGAAAATATTCGACTCCGATGCGGCAGTCCAAACCGCTTCCAAAGTGTATATTGATTCTCGCCCCATGGTTTTTTTAGTAAAGGGATCAATAAACTACCTATGTGATGGCAAAAGTACATAGATAACAACGGTACATACTTTGATTAATTAAATATATTTTACAAAAAAATTACTTTATATTCCTCCCGTACAAAACGCTAATTTCATATGTAAGGACCTATGAATAGAATACTTCACATAAATTGTAGTCCTTTAATGATGTATATAACTAAATTCTATGTTAATGAGATAGGATATTTACAATATTTATTTAAACCGAATTACTAAGTCCCAGTTCTAAAGAGATTTGTGCTGGTATCTTGAAGTAAATTAAGTAATGTAACCTATACACGTCCTACAGCTGAGCACAGGCGTATCCGCCCTACAACCGCAATGAGAGTCAGCGGACTTCACACGTCCTTGATATTTTGGTTGTTTTTAGACATACCTGTTTCCTTTCGATTTTCTCGGGTGATTGTCATCATCATAGAAACCTTTCACAAATTCACGGATCAACGCCTCCAAAAAATGCCACAAACTATGGTCCTGTTATGATATATTTTTTTTTAATTTTTACCCTTTTATGTATCGGAAGGTATTGAGGTGTACAGTACACCTCAACACCAAGCAAATGTGATACGGTGCAAGATATTTAGATCAACCACTATTGTAGAAGTTGCAAATGCACGTTAGTACTGATACTATTATCGATGCCATGTTTATCGTTTCATTGTATGTTTGGTAGCTAGAAAGTGGTGATAGTTATATTGATGCGTAGGGGGTTAGCGATAATCTCCTACCGGAACTGCGATTCGTGTACGCCAAGGTACATCTAAACGTTCTATAGACTGATTTAGCTAGGATGATGTAGTGAATATGAAATAATATTATGTAAGTGTATTTAAATGTACGTTATGCACTACTCGTGCGGTTAAAAATGGGATTGAAAATGCCATCGCCTCTATTCACTCCTCGCTCGCACACTGCCTAAATAATAAAAAGTCTAACTAACGCCACGATAATAGATCTTACCCAGGTGACGCAAGAGCAGGTCGCTAGTTATAAATGTTATTTTAAAATTAATGTATCTACTTGCATATACGATTCTTGTCAAATATTTGCCCATTGATATAAAAACCAAATAATATAACGTTATAACGATATACCGTTATTAGCGGGTTTTGGCTATCGGCACTGTGCATGTTGACGGTGCGGGCTCGACGAGCCGCCATTTCTAATCCCGTTCTTTATAACACACGGACTGTACGTTTTCATATTTCATCATTTCAGCCCTTCACAAGTTGCACGTTGGTCTCCCTCAAGGAATGTCAGAAAGCGCGGTCCTGAGACACGTGCATCCTTCGACTTCCTGCATGTCTTACCAGGTCGTCACTCCATCTAGTGGGGAGTCATTCTACACTTCTCCTGACAGTACGAGGCTGCCACTCGAGAACCTTTTTTTCCATCGGTTGTCGTTCTTCGATCTATATGGCCGACCCATTGCCACTTCAGCTTACTCATCCGTTAGGCAATATCGGTAACTCTGGTTCTACTGCAGATATGCTCATTTTTAAGTTTATCTCGCGGAGAAACCCTGAGCGTAGCTGCCCATCTCTGTCGCCTCATACAACACCAACGAGAAGATATATATTTTTAACCGCCAGTAACCACTTTTTATATGTATATATAAATATTTTTATGATTTCATGGAATCTGCTTAATTTTACCTGTTTGACTCGAGGTGGACTGGTAGAGATATCTAAAGGTATCATGGCCGCCAAATGTACACTTTATGTGCATTAAAGATTTGAAATACAAATAATAATAAGCAAATTATGAAATCTTGTGATTTGCGGGATGATTGCTCCGCTCAATACACCAAAGTGCGTAAGGCTTAATACTTTGTTTGCACCTTCTGAATTCATAGTCACAACTCACACTTACAACAATAGATATCAAAATACCAGCTTAAAGTAGCAGCATTATGCTGGTGGTGAAAATCAAAGAAATTTTTCGTAATAACGGGATATTCTATTTTAGTGGATTCCTGGGTTTCTTGCTTGTTATTTCCAAGACTGATATTTTCTTTTTCTAACAAGTGGTAACCCATTTTACCGAAAGTGAGGCATTCCTATTTAATCCTCACGGGTGACAACGCATCTGGATTTTGATAGATGAAGATGTCTGTAGACCCTAGTAACCACCAATTTACCATCAGTTGAACTCTGTGCTCGTTTGTCATCCCTATTATGTAAAAGAAGCATAAATGACTTTAAGTAATTATTCTTGTAATTTACACTGAATTAAAATCATTGCTATTTATTTTATAACAAAACTTTTTACATAAATTTATTGATTCTTCGGCTCCCGAACTAGTATAGCTGTGTTTCAGGAACCATTTCCTCCCCTTAAGTTAGCCTAGTCAAAAGATCAATTTCTTTATAATAATTTAAAGTAATTTAGTTAGAAAACCCTTATTATAAAGTACATGAAGTTAATATGGTTAACCTTAAGTTTTGCCGCCTTATAAAACCAAAACTAGGAAGAGTATAGATAGATATGTTAATAAAAAATAGGAAATAAGCTTTGACAATAATTAGAAATACTTCAAAAACTTAATAAAAACTAACTACATTACGCCATACTAAAATCGACTAAAATATTTACTAAGTACAGTATGAACTGTTAAAATAGGGTCGATAAAGTTGCGTCCTTTTGACTCTTTATTATATGATTGGCAGATGAAGAGCTATCGTATCATATAGCCTTCTATGCAAATAAGGCTGTAGTTTTTTGAGTTATAAGAAAGTGACCATATTAACCGGACGACCATATTACCCTCACGTACTACATATGAAGTTCTCATTTTGTTCTATTCTATTCTAGCCCTAAGAAGTGACAATACATCTGCATTTTGAGATCTTTATTGAGGAAAGATATAAGCATCTATGAGACACTGCATTCACTTACCATCGGGTAGCTTGAATATGAATCGTTTGTCACATTTCTTTAAAAAACGATACTGTTACCGTTACCCTTACCGTTATAGCCTATTAAAGTCCTCTTCTTAACATGGGCGACCCCTATATATTGCTCATGAGTGGGATATTGCCAGAACTCTTACCAGTGTTAAAACAGCTAGAATAGTTTAGTTATTTCCATAGCATTATGTCGTATGGTATTACGCTATGGGGACACGCGACTGACACTGAAATTATATTTGTTTTACGGAAGAGGGCCATTAGAGCAATATATAATTTAAAACCAAAAGAGTCACTGAGGCAAAAATTTAAGGAAATTAATATATTAACTCTGGCCTCTCAATACATTTATGAAAATGTAATGTACGTACACAAAAA
>DWHP01006539.1:0-11367 GCA_018247895.1 Parnassius honrathi | reverse complement strand
AAATAGCTACTTACGATTTGACAGCGCTTACCGCTTACGATCGCCATTTTGTTTACAAGCGCTTGCTAGCGCTTTTTCTTTTTCTGCCAAACGCAGACGACTTATCTAGCCGATGACTCGACTCGACGGCTAGATAAGTGCAGTCGTAATCGTTACATATGCAACGGAAGTGTCACAACTGAAGCATACACAGAAACAAAAACGGAAACGGATGCGGAATTGTAAATACTATGTAAAAATATACTATGTGAGAAATATAATTTTTATTAATTATGCCAAATATAATTTTTATTGATTAATTAAGTCATCATCATCATCAGCCTGAGGCAGTCCACCGCTGGACACAGGCCTCTCCCAAGTCGCGCTACTGAGCCCGGTCTTCGGCTACACGCATCCAATTTCTCCCAGCCCCCTTGCGCAGATCGTCGCTCCAACTGGTCAGGGTCGCACACTACGTTTGCCTAGACGCGCTCTCCACATTTCATAACTGGGGATCCCACCCTTTTTGTCATTTATTTCGACAACAGCGCCATCTACCGGGTTTATATGTGAATCTAACCTATCCAGAGATACATTCAAACACACATAAAATTTCATTTAAATAGGTACGGCTGTTTAGGAAGGGTTCAGTGATAAGCACACATACAGAAGAATTATATAATACATATACTGGATTAATTTGAATAAAATAGGGTGTAACATGTGAACGGAGTAGAAGCCTATGGCACTGATATTTTAGAAAAAAATTTGAATCGGAGTCACCGTCAGTTATATATAACAAAGACAAGCTGTAACACCCTAGTTCACACCCTCAGTGGCTTAATTATAGCATATAGTTTTGAGATCGCGTGACGAGTGAGTGTGACAGTGGTATTTTGCTTATATATAAATAGATATCCATCGTCTTTATCATCAGATGTCACTGCACGTCAATCACGAAGACGCCAACAACCAACAAGGCCCAATTATCTCTAATTGTCGCAGCGACCCGTCAATGACATGGACGTTCGGAACAAAACCTATCTACCCTTTGTGGCGTTCACACGTCACTGACCATCTAACAACATCGATGGTTATTCAACCACAAAATAAATGTTTATTTGATTAACGTAAAAAGTTTCTCACCAACGGACAGTTTGTTCGTCCGTCTGTCCAACAATTAGGCGTAGAAGCGATCCGTTTGCGGACAATGGGGTAAATAAACGTTGATGGCAAACGGAAGCCTCTTAAATTGTTTTCTAAAAACATTTCGGTCGTTAGGAGGCGATTTGACGGGCGCACAAAGACGTCGTGATGCCTCGACCGCGCTACCGACTGCCTCCATGATTATTTAATTCATAGCGTATTTTTTTCTTTGTTATCGTGTCGCTGACGGTACGTGAGTGGCATATTTTGAATTTGGTAGGGTTGTCATCATAAATAAACTAATGTACTAAAATATATAAATATGCGTACGTACATATTTTCTAAGTACTGTTTTAATTGGAAAATAATGTGATAATACAAACTTAAGTTGTCCTGATTTAGATCACAAAACTGTAGCGAAGAGTAATGTTTAATGATTAAACTATGTTGGGGTTTGTAACGAAAATAAATGCTGTAAAATATTTGATCCAATGTTGGTACAGGCCTGTTCTCATTTCTTATAGGTTTTGGAGACCACCGTGTTGCTGCAGTGCTATTTGTTATAATTGCTAAAGATAACGCTTTACCAATTATAACTTATATCACTTCACTTAATGAATAATAGTACAAGTCTACTTATAATAATGAAAGATTTTGAAAAATATTGACATTATTGCCAACCCTACTCACTTACTAATTACTTGGCAGTAACGATTCGTGTTGTCCACTCCCAACGGATTTAAAGATATACTGATTTAGTGGGGCTCTAGCTACGAGCTTTCTGTTGAGTTTTATTTAATCCAGAACAAACGAAGTCTACAAACAAGCGCTTGAGCAGTGAAGCGAGCTAACTGTTGTTATGGAACTTATACAGAAATGGAGGAAGACCCGTGCTCGACACTAGTGTGAATATAGATAGAGTTTAATAGTGAGTCCGCCCCGCGTCCTCAATGCCCCAATATCTTGATGGCAGTGGCGTATCAAGGAATATTCGGGAGCATTGGCTCCGATATTCAGATTTCAAGTCCCCTACTTGAAATTAGAAAAAAGAATCTTCTCCCCGCTTTAACTTTTTTAAATAATTTCTTTTATAAGATAACGGTAACAAGGGGGCATATAATCCACTCGATGGTAAGTGAATGTTGTGGCTTTGTAGCATACATAGCAACTTCTACGGTCTATTATGTTAAGATTGAATGTCCTGATATCCGTTAAAAGGGTCTCTGGTTGTTCATACTCATCATACAAAACGTGCAGTCTTATTTTGCTGTCTTACGCTGGTATTCCGTGAATCTGTAGCATTGAAAGTTCTGAATATTATATAAATATACTGCACACACATTTGGCAAGGGGATTTTCAATTAAATAGTCTGAAGAAGTTTTACTGATTTTATATTTTTTTACGATATTTCAGAAAATAATCGGACCCTAGTTTTCACCTCTAGTAGCTCTCGGCAACAGAAATCTATGCCACTGCACTTAGCCTACCCTCAATTTTTTTCATTTCTCGTACAAGTGGTTTTACTTACAATGCTTTCCTGTGCTATGTTTGTTTATTCTGTAATTATTCAATCTCGTGATACTTAAATCAGTTAAATTTGCAATTAACAAGTTCATTGGTACTGGTGGGATCGAACTCGCTGCCCTCTCAGGAATGACTTACGTGGTAAAGCGACGCTGCAGCTATACTATGGTTGTAACAACTGCTCGACTGGGGAGCGATAGTGCTCTCACAGAATAACTTGGTTCTTTTTTTATTTTCTTTAATTTAATTATAATATATCGATTTTGATTAAAGTGTGATGATCATATTTATTTATTTATTGACGCATCTAGTACAAAAAGGACTTTATTAGCACATCTAGAACGAAAAGGTGGACTTAATGCAACAAAGTATTCTATTCTATCCCAGATAATATGAACGATTGAGAGAGAAGAAGATAATTAAAAAGCTTTTCTTTTCACCGTAGACAAATCTCCTGTAGCTTGGAGTCGTTTTATAAACATTAATTACACATATACAAATATAAAGATAGGGACAAAGTATTTTTAAGCCGTTTAAATATTTGTTCCCGCAGCATCGCAGCTAAACTCTCAAACACGGGACGACCGGGTCAAGTAGATCAACGTAAAACGCAAATAATGACACACATTTACTTCATCATTTCCGCTAATGTCCTTCCGCTTCCACCTCCCAAGATAGTTCTTGTTGGGGGCCCACTATTGGCTCGGCGCTGCAATTACCGCATCCTGCTCCTCAATAAGGATGCAACGATCATGTTGATTGGCGGATGCGCGAGCCACGCCCGGGCGGCGACTACTCCGGCCACATGCCAATCTTTATTGACCATGTTACCAACTGTCCGGTCTTATTTAAGGACTTACTTAAGTGGTACATTACTACAAGTTAGATGGCAACTCTGAACAACTGTCAATTCTTTTTGTAGCAAAAAAAAACTGAACATTATCGGCATTTTTGTAGGACATCGATTTAGCCGCGCAACTATGTAGTCTAGTAAGCAGTGCGGCTGCAACTAGACGCATAAGATCGCGTCGACTTATACTTTGACAGAGGTATATGTGATAGAGGGGATCACCTGCATATTGCTACTCCCCTCCGGTCCGCTGGTGGCCCGTGTTGATCTACGGCTGCAAGTGTCCATGTGCTACATAAACCAATTATCTTCAGTTGGACTGATGGTATATATTTGTAATTTCACTGCTTAAAAAAGTAAGTGGCTTTTATACGTATGTCAAAAACCCTCTGGTTCCCGTAAGGGCGTTGTCAGAGTCAGTATTTAATATATAAGGCCGTTTCAGCGATTTCACAGTCGCGATAGCAACGGTGTATGCTGGAGCTCGGCTCACTGAATTAGTTACTTGGAGACTTATATTATACAGCTCGGCAATTCAGAATAAAAACCGCGTTACAGTTGTGGCTCTCGCGGGTGCGATCGCGAGCGGGCAGCTGACACCGTAATTATGCCACGCAGTTGTATTTTCATTTACGACAGTTACCGTTTTTAGGCAAATACGAAATAAAGTCACATACTTAATTGAAATAACTTCAAATCACGTTGACAAAGGGCGCACATAAATTACGACAGCGTTTTCTTAGTCACATGAAACAAAATCCGTGTAAAGCCCGCCGTACACATTGAGCCAAGACATTGGTACAATATATTGAGTCAACGTGTAGAGGCCTGGTTGACGGTATGTTGGTAGTTGGCGCTAACGTTGGCCGGCCAACCGAATATTGTCGGTATTTGCACTAATCCTTTGTTTGGTGCACGATATTGGCGCATTTATTGGCACAATGTTCACACGTTGTTGGCGTCTTATTCTTTGTTTTGATATACGTCTGAGATCGCGTCGCATATCGTGTTTTCAACTTAAGGTAACAAAATACCATAACTTTTGAAAACTAAATAAATCATTGTATTGTATTAAACAACTGTGATTTACCTCGTTCTGTTCTGATGAATAGTCAACATCCATCATCTTCTTTGGCGCTAGTTCTCTTTAGTCACTCTATTTTGCTGTAATTTAATATATACGTAATAATTAAACACACCGTATAAATAAATTGCCGTGGCTGAAACAGATTCCACGTTCATCTTTACTAAAGAGCCAATGCCGAATGATCAGTACACCAATGTGTAAATAACGACATTTGGAATTCATTATTTTGACCCAATATATCGGCCCAATGCCTTGGCCCAATGTGTACAGAGGCCTTAAGATTGTCTAAACCAACAAACTTAGCGCCCAACATATTGAGCAGCCAATGTATTTGCCCAATGTATTGAGAAGCGTCTTCGTAACAAAAATAAAAAAAATTATAAAGGGGGTTGTTCCACCTGCTTGCTAAAGGTCAAGTATGGTCAACATCCAGTTCAACAGTGGACTTTTAATAGTCTGTATCGGTGATATAAAGTGTAGCGTAGCATGTGGTGTAACTTGAGAGAATCCTTCACCACATTTCATCCGCTAGGTGACGTAACAGGTGGCTCTGGGAAATGTAAGAAACGTCTTATGGCTTCCAGCAAATGATGGTTCCAATTTATATCAGAACAGAGACAAATTACCAAGAGCAGTGATAGGCAGCTGTGTCAAAATTGCGAGACGTCTGGCACTGCGATCAGAATTCTCGTCAAATGTGCAAGACGTCGGAGGAGAGACGAAGGAGAATTGACGATCCTCTGTCCATTTCCAGCTTTGACCTGTTACGGACAGAGAGAGAAAAAAGTAATTTATTAAAAAAGAAAGTAGTCATTCATGTAAACTTCAACGATCCATTTATTTGTGTATTACTCCGTATATGTACTTTGAGATAAATACGGAAATAAATTTTGACGCGATAGTAGCCAAATGGCCAGAATATAAATTGCAATGCGTAATATGTTATGTATAATTTTAGTTTTAAAGTTATATTACTTTTATTCGAGTATGTGTTTAAAATATATATACTACATGCAAGATAAATTTCGACTGGAAAAACTATGACGCCACCAAAAAGTTAGTTTCGACTTATTAAAAAAAACTTGATTTTAAGATTTCAATTGACTATAATGTCAAACACCTCATTATCCAACAGCGCAGAAATTAGCAACTATAATATCAATGTGTGATAATTTAAACCTACATTCAATTCAACACCGTACAGGCGTATAAAATTATAAACGTTGTTAAAACATATAAATAGATCACCTTGTTAGCCGTCTGTCCCGTATAAATATTATTTCTTTACGGAGTCGTAACTTTCGAACAGACAAGCCCGAATTATTTTAAAAGAAAGAAAACAATTTAAGCTGACAGAAGCTCATTGAACAGCGAAACGTATTCAAATATCGAAAATTGTTGACAAATTAAGTTCCCTATCCGAAGTCGAATTCCCTTACCACTTGAGAGGGTAACTCTCCAAAATTGTACTTGTCGACCATTTTAAATCTTCACTTTCATATCTATTAAGTAGAACATAACTGAATGGAAGAAGGTTCAGACTCAAATGAAATAGGTAGAAGTAAGCGTCATTTAAAACTCGAGATGTTACGCGAAGGGACGGGACAGAGACGTTCGTTTTACTAGTTACTCAATTAGGCCCTTTGTATTTGTTTATCTGAGTTTGTATAGTATCAGAAAGGGATAGAGATATGGTAATATGCGTGCAAATGCGGGATGGACGATGCAAAGTAATTTGAGACAGTTCTTTTCACTGGCGCGGTAATACGTTCCTATTTTGAATAGCAACATGAAACTGGCGGGAAATGCATTTACGAGTTCCTATTTTCTTTTTCTAATTTGTGTAATGGTTACCGTCGATTTTCCTTGATATGTTCAGAAAGTTAAATTTAGGACTGATTTTGAAAGCGTAACATCGATGACTGTAACCTTTAACTATTTATCAAGAAATTATATTGGAGAAAATTAAATGTCATTTCAGTTTAGTTTTAGACAATTATTATTAAATTCTTACTTAATCTGAAAGAGTAGTATGATAAACAAAAATAGTGTTAATCAATTACGTTTCTGAAGCTGATTAGAATCTGCACTATGAATGGTCTTCACTCATCGAAAAATCGAGCGGAAAATTGAATTCATTTTGTTGACACGATCGTTTTATATTCATGTCATACTTTAAGTTTACTTCGTGGAGTTACCCTGTCTTTCCCCTGCGCCTGTGATTGAGCAAATATCGTAATATCGAAGTGGGTTCGCGATCGCGACCGATGGTGCATAAAATATCTAAAATCAAACAACTTCGAATGATGTTATGCGAAATGTTCGAACCAAATACCCAATTCAAAATTTAATCTCTACGTTGAACTTATTTAAAAAAAATACTATATTATATCACATTGATTTAATAATAATTTATAGTGAGAGTCTTTTTCTTAATTGCATTAAACGGCCCTTTGACCATAGTGCCAGTTTCAAATCAAAAGCATTTTTATTGATGTCTAAAATATAGAAGTTTAGTTTTTTCAGACTTACTACTACTACTTTACCTATGAATTTGCGGTTTTGCGGTACCGGCCATTTTGAATGAAAATCATTTTTGTTTGGCTAAGAATTCTAATTTCTAATTAATTTAATTAAAAATCATGGATTTTTTACTAATCCTTTGTTTATTGATTAGCATTATGTTTTCATCACATTTGAATCTTTTTCGTTATCACGGATACTTTAAAATTCGAGTAATTATGGTATATGAGTACCGTCGTGGCAGCAACTGGCACGCAGCATCCACGACGCTTACGGAGCGAACATTGAACGCACCACCACATTGTTATTGGTGCGCCGACGTTAGCATCAAAACTATATTGGTCCATTTGCGTCAAATTGACAAGGTAAAAAAGCTTGACAAATGTGTTACAACAGTATAAGTATAAGTTACAAGAGCCGGGGTTGGAAGCTCTCCATCATCCGCCGTACTCACTACACTATAGTACAGTCTACAGACTTCCACTTTTACAGAATTTGGATAACTTTGTGATGCAAAAAAAAATTCAATGTTCGAAAGGCAGTACAAAATGCTTTGAAGAATTTGTTGTCTCCCGTCCAGCTGATTTCTTCAAGAAGGGCATCAATAAACTGCTGCTGTGTTGGCAAAGATATATTAATTGCGTTGTTTTGGGATTACTTTGATTGATATAAATAAAAAATATGGAATAAAAATTACGTTAAACTATTTCTTAAAAAGCGGCAATATCGTTATTTCATTTGTACCTAATATTATCCTATTTCATTATCTTCTTCTTCATCCACGCACAACTTTTCAGTTAGTAGAACATTTTTTTGTCTAAAGGTCTGCAGGGGTAGGGATAGGTACACCCTCTTATTAATTTCTCTGCCATATAGCGGTTGAGTTGCAGTGCTGATTTCCTGTCTAAAAATGTTTTTGCCATCACCGCAATTATTACCTGCCTACCGAGCAGACAAATTCTCCCTACAGTGCAGTGAAGACCATGTTCAGCAGTAGAATTTTACTGCTTGACGAAGAAAGCAGGAAATGTATATCTCATGATAGTTTTATGTACCAGCATTATGTTATATGTGTTTAGAAATGATACTTTTAATAATAAGGTTACATGTACACTGGTACAAAAGACTTGGTAAGAATAGAATAGTATAAAATGGAATGGAATGCAATGAGACGGAATGGGATGAAACGGGATGGGATGAGACTTGCTAAGAGTACAATAAAATGAAATGGAATAGAATGCAATGGAATGGGATATAATGGGATGAAATGAGACGGAATGGGATGGGATGGAATGGCATAGACTGAATATTATTTATTAACGGTTATAAAATTATATATTGTAGGTAATTTATGATTTAACCACTGGATGGGCTAAGAACCCTGCCCTGGGAACAACCAGCGAAAAAACGTAACGAGACTTTTTTAAACATTAATTTACAATATAATATGTTGTAAACCATAAATACAAACATTTACAAACAACATGGTAGCGATTAGCTCATTCCCATTTATTAAACTTTGTGATAGGTCTTGCATATTTTTGGGATGTTGTTTTGAAATCACATACTTTCCTCTATGTAGAATTTACTAACTCTTTGGAGTTGAGAATCTGGTACTTCCAGTTTGTGTTTGTTACTAGCATTAACAAAATGTACATTACTATTTTCAAATAAGGAGTGGGCTGAAATGCCTCAGAGCCTTTAATTGTAGTTCTCCCTTGTCTTTCAAACTAGAAATACAGCAGTAGCAGAATTGTTACTTGGCAGCAAACTAGGCGTTACTAGTTCTGAGGGATTTCAAGAAAGAAAAAGTCCTGTTCCTTAGCAGATTAATAAAGATATTATTTATGCATGTAATGCTACAATCAGGAATAAAGCATAATGAAATTTTGGATACCTTTTGCATAATTCCTTCATTTATGCACAAAATACCCGGTAAGGCCGAGACTCCACCCCCGCGCGGGTTGTGTAATGAACTCTTTTAAACTGCGGACGACCGGGCGCGGCACCTCTACGCTCAATCCCCATGCTTTGTTGATTTTAAAATCACGTGATGGAATAAAAGTGTTCCCAGTTTTGATTCGCTCGCATTCTATTTGATGTTTCTTTTACGTTCACCTTGTTGATGTATTTGCGTATCGAATATTTTGAATGTCTTTGATTTTACTTGTTTTCGTTTTATTTTAGATCTGTCATTTATTTTAATATCTCTTCTTTTTTCTCTTCTTTTTATTTAATACGTAAATTGTAGGGTAGATTTACTTTTTACTTGGTGGTGAAACTCCTTTGCTACCGTCCGTCTGAGTAAGAATCACTTTCTTACCTAAGTGTTTCTGGCTGCAAATAGCAGTGCTTGCACTGCAATGTTTCAGTCAAAAAAGTATATGTAGCCATACTTAAAGGTTGTGAGGCATTCCATCCGTATTATTTGTCCTCAATGTTAACAACGCATCTATAGCTTTTTTTGTTTGAAGTTGTCTGCAGGTTTTCTACGTGGTAGAGCCATACTGCCGCTATATTATAGTTGTAGCATGAATGGGTCGTCTCTCCCAGCAAGATGACTTGAATGTCTTGTTGTTGGGCGACTGTGCGGAGTTCATGCAGCTTATGCTATATCCTGTATGCTATATTATGTAGCGTAATTGGCGGGTGGCTGAGGAGTCGCCCCGATGGTTGCTTTGGTTGTTGTTACAACCTGCGCCACCTTTTCCATAGGAGTCATGACGGGTGAAGGGGGGACGACCTGCTTGCCCTTTCTTCTAGTGGTGGTCTACCCGTCTCCCTGGACCGTGATCCTGGGATGACTCTGGGGGATCGTCTTGGGCTCTTCCGGTAGTAGACCCGGCAGAGTGATCCCTTGCTTTCTTGCAATTCTCCTCAGGACTGGGCAGCGGCGATCATTTGCTGTGTAGTTTTTGGCGCAGTTCGCGCATCTAGGTTCCTCATCTCTACCCCTTGGCCAGTTACTGTCCCCGGCACAGCGAACACGTTGGTGTTCAGTGTCAGTGTGAAGCAGTTGGTGGATGAGTGGCCATAGGCCTGGCAGCGGTGGCGTTGAGACGGGCCCGCTCGTCCTTACCAGGCCTCTATGACGACTCCTTTCGTATAAAGGAGTTCGTCGACTTGGTATAATTAATTCATTGAGGCGCTCCAGGCTCAGGTGGTCCAGCTGCCCAAAGTAGAGGTACCCAGGTCTGCCTCTACGGCGGGGGGGGATCCCTTTCACGTATCTTATAAGGAATTCTTTAGCCCTGATAGCCCCCTCTATTGCGGTTGGATCCGTGCCAACTGGCAGTCCCCGTATGCCCACTTTTGTAGGCTTGCCTTCCTCTGGAGTATAGCAGTACCAGGACATAGCTGGTACTTTCTCGGTGATTTCAATCAGGTATCTTTGTACCGTCTGGAATTCTTCCGGACTTTGGAGGGTAATCCTTACCCCCTTCCCGATAAGGACGAGCATTAGGTGGATGACCCAACTTCCTATTGAGTATCTCGAAGTGCTTCGTCCAGTCCGGGAGGCACTGTGCCACTATGGGCTTCTATCGCTTCAGAGCTTCCTCATTCGGTTTAGGTGCCTCAGCTGTCTTGGTCCTTGGTACTGCTGGGGCAGCTGCCAGTTGGGCATAACTTGTCGAAGACCTTTGGCCATCGTCCGAAGGAGGCTCTACCACCAACACCTGCAGGAGAGACCTCCAGTCCATACACCTTTATGCACAATGGACGACGTAGAGGCCGTTGCATCAGGAATTACCAAATCCGTCCAGGAGGCCCTCCACGCGACCTCTACGATCGTCCCGATTACAGCAAGGCGAGACGATCTGCCGCGTGAGATATGCGTGCAGATCAAACGCAAAAGAGCGTTGAGGAGGCTATGGGCGCGTACTCGCTGCCCGAGAATCAAGACAAAACTGAACACCCTGTTGGAGGAACTGTCGTTTGCAGTCCAGGCCCACAGAGGAGAGGTCTGAGAGCGGCGCATATGGAAAGCGGAAGAGCAGGATGCATCGGTCTACAAACTGGAACCGACAGTTAACTAAAACCGGACCTCCCGTTTGCCCTCTGACCAACAACGTGGGCGATCGTCGTTACGATACCAAGGGTAGAGCGGATATCCTAGTAGAGCACTTCGAGGAGCAAATTATGCCGAACCCAGCAAGTGCGGAGTTTTGAAACTTCATGCCCGGAAGGAGAGTCGCGTACAGGAGTTCCTGTCGTCGCCTGCGCCACCGCTTGCAGGAGAGTGGTTCATCTCCCCCG
>DWHP01006538.1:0-11368 GCA_018247895.1 Parnassius honrathi | reverse complement strand
AGACATTTTCGCGAGAAATATTGGCACGGCTGGTGTACAGAGCATCACCAGTGCTGTCATCTGCATAGCAATGAATGTTATGTGTTTGCAACATATCATTGATATGCAGAAGAAACAGCGTTAGCGATGGCACGCAGCCTTGTGGAACACCGTCATAAATAGGCTTGTAATCGGAGCGTGCACTGCCTGCAGTGACCTTGATGCACCGATCTGCAAGAAAGCTGGTGATCCAATTGCGTAATTTCTCGGGAAGCCTATAGGAAGGGAGCTTTAAAAGAAGCGTTTTGTACCAAACCCGATCGAAGGCCTTCGCAATGTCTTAACTAACGGCCAATGCCTCCCCCTTGGACTCTACTAGCTCCACCCATCTGTGAGTTAGGTAGACCAGAAGATCACCAGCTGATCGACCACAGCGAAAATCGTATTGGCGATCACTAGTAAGCTTGTGATCCTCAAGGTACCTCATGATCTGGCAGTTTACAATGGACTCCATAGTTTTGGAAAACAAGGAGATGATGGCGATAGACCTGTAGTTGGACTGGTTTGAGTGGTCGCCTTTTTTAGGGATCGGGTGGAAGAAAGTTGTCTTCCATGATTTCGGGACTACGCCTAGGGAGTAGGAGTACCGGAAAAGACGCGTTAAAACCGGTGCCAAATCTGAAGCACACGTCGTCAGCACAATTGGGGGATTCCGTCAGGCAAACTCGACTTGTGGATGTCCGAGGAGAGGAGTGCTTTGCGAACCGTGTGCTGTATGAACTGCACTTCCGACATGGAGCACTCGCACCGCGGTATAATCGGCGGCGTACTACCCCGTCATCGAGAGTCGAGTTGGACGCAAAGAAAGAACCTAGCAGATCGGCTTTCTCCTTTGCGGTATGGGCCAGTGAGTCGTCCTCCCTGTGCAGAGATGGAAGAGATGGCTGACAGAAATTCCCCTGGATTGTCAACGACTTAACTGATTAGAAAATATATTTGTTTTATCAAAGCGATGCTTCATAGCTATGCAACAGGTATTGCCATACAAGTTAATAACAACTTCTACGAGTATATTTATTTTATAGATAAAAATTACCAATATTTCCAATACGTAGAACAGAATTATAACTTTTTATTGAATATAGATTATGAATAAAACTTTTTCTCAAAAACCGTGGTAACTTTATCCAAAGTCACTTTTGTTGAATTTAATACAGCTTCGGAAAAAACCTCTGTCCTGGGAAGAACCAGCAATAAACCCGGTGGGATTTTTTTAAATCTCGATTTTTGGCATGGAATACTAATGTTAATGAAGCGAAGTTCACGTGAGAAAAATCAAAAACGTATAATCATAATCATTATAGTCTGTCAAAAGTCGACTGCTGAACATAGGCTACCCATATATTGTCATATAGGAGGGATATTTACCGTACTTGCCATGCTTTGCAGGCAGATTGGCAACCACTGATATTTTTGAGTGGTTATCGGGTAGATGCTGCTGCCCATTTCATTTCATTTAAATGAAATGATATCTTTTGATTTTTCAACGTAAGAAATTAAATTGTCTTACCAAATGTTTTCTAATCTACCATCGTATCAAAATGAAGTTCGTCTGACCAACGGCGAAAAAAATCCAAAGGTATCTTCTTTTTTGTATTATTTTTAATATTCGTAATCAAATTTGAAACAGAATAGGTATGAAAGCATTTTTTATAATAAAATTACAACATTTCCCTCCGTCGCCTCTTATGGTACACACAGTATGATATGAAGATACTATTGAAGAGACAGACTGAGCCATGTTAGTTTAGGTCTCGCTGTTAATGGTAATGACTCTCTAAAATAGCACATGGACGCGGCTCAGAAAGGAAATCGGTATGTAGTTCTTCAAGTGAGGATTGTCGCCTTTCTTGAAGAACAAGACCACCGCAGTTCTGCTTCACGCCTCCGAAGCGGTGCCAACATGGAGGACGAAATTGAAGAGCTTCTGAAGGACTTTCAGTATCGGTTTTCCACCCGATTTCAGAAGCTTCGTTGTATTTCGCCTCGGCGGTTGTTAGGTGCTGGAGAGCCATTCTAATCTCGCTTAGACTGACGTCCGGAATATCATCGGAATATTATCGGATAAACCTTGCTCTTGTATCATTACTCACACTTGCGTGTGGCTCCAACGATGACGTGTACAGCTGCCTGTAGAACCTCTCTATCTCACTCAGAATTGCAGGTGTCCTGGAAACGATGCTGCCACATTCGGTCTTAAGCTTCAACACTTGGCTCTTTTGGATTCTCTTTTGGGTTCTCTTGGCCTTTGACAGATCTCTGGTAAAGGCTTTGAAGCCCTGGTTCCGCTCAATCGCGTCTTCAATACGAGCTTTATTAAAGTTGCATATGTCCCGCCGCATGCGTTTGGAGGTCTTTCTGTTTAGTCGCCTGTATGCTGTCAAATCTGCTGACGACTGCAGCTTCATCTCCTTTCTAACAGCCATAAGATTAAAAGTGTGATCAGAGAGTTTTTGTGTTCTTCTGCAACGGTTCTTACGAAAACTAGCTCCAACCGCAAGGAGAGTTTCCACAAACTTGTCATCTATATCTTCCACTTCATTGCAGTTTTCTAGCCACTGAAAATGGTTTTGTAACTCTAGCTGAAAATTCATGGAGCTTTGGATAAGAGCACAAAGGGGACGGAACATTGACTTTATTAGACGTGACCTCTTCAACTTTACGTTTACATTCTGCGTGATTTTCACCATTTGGTGATCACTGCCAGTTTTCTCCGTTACGATCACTGAGACATCACTGAACAGTTTTCGTCTGGTCGTCACAAAAAGTCGATCTCTCGTATCGTATCTCGACCATGTCCACTTCCTGTGGGGCCGCTTTTGGAGTAAAAAGTACATCGTAAAGAGTCCATTTTTTTACATAAAGTTGGTCAGCTGCTGGCCCTTTGGGTTTCGTGTTCGTATTCCGAATTTCCCTATTTTCAGCTCACCGTTCTCTCTTGTGACAAGTTTTCCGTTGAAGTCTCCCATTAACACTGTATAGTGGGTATTTGAGGCATGCATGGCTATAGAGATATCCTTATACATTTTCATCACCTCCTCATCGGGATGTGCCGAGGAAATACCGTTTGGTGATTCTGATTATAAAGTGCACAGCCCTCGTCGACACCCTTCCAATCTTTACAACGTGGTTAACGAGAGGCTTATAGACGATAAATCCAACACCTCCTTAAGACAGATGGTTGCCTCACGGTGATGTAACAAGTCGACGGATTCGAGGATTACCGTGTCCTCCCCTTTATTCGGACCTCAGATAATCCCATAATATGCCAGCGCAACTTGTCTATCCCTTCTCCAGCACCACGATCTTCTCGTCAGTCCTCAGAGTGCGTGCGTTATATGTTGCCAGGTTGAGTTGTTTTAGGTGGCAGCAGAACCTCCATCGGAGATTTTTAGCACCCCTGTCCCGCCGTTACCAAGGTCTCTACCGTAGTCACGAAGTGGGTAGGGTGCCAGGGACTGGGGATAGTTTATTTATGTCGTTGCTCATGGGGGGGGGATAGGTTTCCATATTGGCACGCTTGGCAAGCGGATTGGCGGCAGTTTTTTATTGCTGTTTGTTGTTATCAGAAATATGCTGCTACCCATCTTCTGCCTTAATTTTCCTCTGTCCCCTCTTACTACACCCTCGGAAAGATATGGGGTAGTGGATATTCTTACCCGCCACTACACGGGCTCACTGGGACTAATTAAAGACAAAATAATAACAATTTCCGGAAAGAAGTTATTCGACTTTGGTATGCCGCCACCACAACGTCGAAGAGAACTGTCGACTGATGTGACCAAAGAACTAAGCTACAATTTTAATTTAATACAGTGGTATTAAATGCTCTAGTCAACGAAACCAACCCACTTCTGCTACCCGAACAAAAAGACATTTGTAATAAATATTACAACGAGTTGAGAGTGGCGAAGGCGATATGTCCTCCGATAACACTACAAGCTACCCCATGGAATTTATAAACTCTTTGAAGTTCCGGGGTTCCATCCCATAAGTTGGAATTGAAGGTAAGTAAAAGATTATGCAATGGTACTCGGTTACGAGACACTGAAGTAGGAAGGCTATTGTAAAGGCCACAATTTTAACTGGAGAAATCAAGGAAGACAACGTGCTTATACCACGCATCCCAATCACACCGAAAAGGTAAAGTTACCATTTAATGTTCAACGTCTGCAGTTCCCATTAAAATTTGCATTTTCAATGACCATCAACAAGTCACAGTATCAAACCTTGAAAGTAGCATTTGAGAACGCTATGGTCAGTGCAGGTGCAGGTGTCAGATCTGCACTACGTAGCTGGCTCACGTGTTTCGAAATCACAAAATCTGCTTATGCTAAACAAAAAAAAACTTTTAACATAGTTTATAGGAGTATCCTATTAATTATCATAGATCCTATAAATAAAGGAAAAAAGCACTTAAAACCACAATTCACGGTAACTTTTAAAATACAGTAAAAACATCAACATCAGGTTTTTTAAGTTTGCTTAATTAGCATAGCGCCAGTTTCACGCTTAAATCGCTGAACCGATTTAGACGAAATTTGGTATCGAGATAGTTTAAGTCCCGGGGAAGCATAGTATAGCTTTGATCACGGGAATCATACCTAAAGAAAGTGATGGAATTCACTATGAAAGCACGATTATTGATGGATCACCTATGCTTTAAGGTAAAATATCTACGCGAACGAAGTCACGGGCAAAAGCTAGTTATCTATATATTCGAACTTAAGCTTAAAATTTGGCTACTCTTTGAAAAATAATCCTCTATAGCAGAAAAATGTTAATTCTTCTGTAGTATCTGTCTTTATTTTTTACATGTTTTCAGTAACTTGTCCACAGAATAAATAAAATCAAATAATATTGCCCATTTACGCATAATATAAAAAAGGTCGAGTTCTAATTTTTTTCGAGTCGAACTCGACAGTTTACGCATAAAATTATAATTTAATCGAATTTCAATGTGATAATGCGTACATAGATAGTACTCGAGGAAATCGAAGTTCAAACTCCAATAGGACACATTGGAATAAAGTCGAACTATTATGCCAGAAACCTGCTTATGTCCATTTACAAACCAAGCCAACTTCAAAATAGAAAGTCCCCATACAAACTGGCATGAAGCCCGTTTTACATGCGGAAAAGACCTCGCGACTCCTGCCTCTCAATAGTTCTCGTCTAATTAGGGTAGACCTTCATTTTGAGAAGAAGCCATGTAATGGATAAAATTTAAAAAAATAATAGAACATGTCACATTAGGTGGGAATAATAAATAACGAGAGAATTATTACAACGCTACCAGCGTTGTAATAGTACGGCATATCTTCGCGTGGGTGTCGTAAACAATGACATGTAGAATCGGAAAAGGAGATGGGCAGTAGCATCTTCTTGATAACAATTATAAAATAAAAAACTGCGTTAGCCAACCCGCTTGCTAAGGTAAATGTGGCAAAATACCCCCTATGAGGTAATCTATAGGGGAGGTTTATATGCAGCAATGGACTTTATAGGCTGCAATCGATGGATGGATAATAGTATGATTAAAAATATTGAACATCTCTATTTAAAATGTTTGTCTGTGCTATAAGAATGAACCATTTTTATTAGGGAACCAAAATTGCAGGCAGTAACTATTGACCTGAGTAAGGAACCAATATATTATGATTGAATTAGCGTTTTAGGAAAGTGTAGGCTCTTATCTTGAAAATACCTAAGTTGGATCATTCTGTAAAAACCATTGACGAAAGTAAACTCTACAGTATGGTCGTGCAAGGCAGAAAATTACGCGTGAATCACAAAGTAGTGGACCATCAGCCATCGAGATGATAAGGATGGAATTTCGAGTTTTGTCGCAGTGTACTGTGATGGAATTCAGCAGCTGGAATTAATCCGCACGATTCCTCTGGGCAGTCCCTTGTTATATGAGGTAGAAGATGCATAGAGATGCAACGTCTCTTCGCAAGGCCAGTAGATCAAGCTGATCGAAAAGAACATGATCGTCGACGATTCGAGCCGCTCTGTGTTGAATACCCGTTCAAGAGATGAGAACAGCAATTCATATGAGGCTGAACCTGCGCTTTCTAAAGCTACAATCTGTGGGCTAGCGATAAATACCGTCTCGATCACACCAAGCTGAACACACAGTCAGTCGGTTTAGCCTTCCTTTCCAAGTGACTGCAGTAATATATGACTCTTAATATTGACGCCAAGGATTCTGTTGCTAGCTGAGGCAACGAAGGGAGTGCCCTAAAGTGAAAGAGATATGACAAAGGGGTTCTTTTTAGCATTAAAGGCGCTAACCTATAATTTTGGGGATTAATCTGGAGAAGATTTAGTCGCCCTAATCCGAGACATTGTTCAACAAAGACTGACTTCAGAAACAAGTTTATTCCGGCACTCGACGACGTGTTCCTTAGAGATATTACCACGGCCCGTGTATAAAGCATCGCCAGTGCCGTCGTCTACATTACAATGATTGTTACTAGTGTGCAACACATCACTGATATGCAGAAGGAACAAAGTAGGCGATAGTACGCAGCCTAGTGGAACTCTAACATTCGCAGGCTTAGAGTCGGAGCATGTACCGTCAACTACGACCTTAATACTCAGATCTGTAAGAAAACTGGTGACCCAATTTCATAATTTCTTGGGAAGCCCATAAGAGGGAAGCTTCGTAAGAAACGCTTTGTACCAAACCCAATCGAAGGCCTTCGCTATGTCCAAACTAACCGCCAGGGCCTCCCCCTAGACCTTGATTGCCTCCACCCATTGGTGAGTCAGATAAACAAGATGATCACCAGCTGAGCGATGAAATCGCATACGGTCACTAATCAGCTGATGCTCATCAAGGCTGGCAATTAGTAATGGATTCCATTATTTTGAAGAACAAGGAGGTGGTGGCGATAGGTCTGTCGTTGGAAGGAACAACTGTCATGGAGAGGTAAGTTAGACGCAATGGGAGAGCCTAACAGATCTACTTCCTTTGCGGCATGGACCGGAGACAGAAGAATCAACCTCACTGTGTAGAGGTGGGAGAGATGACTGACAGAAAATCACTTCGGCAGCCTTAGCGAAGGACCAGATCGCAAGATTACCCGAAGGAAGGCGAACTAGTTTCCCGACAATTCTCCTAATGTGCACTGACATTTCTCTAGCGATTACAGGTATTTTTAAGAACCTGGAGGCAGAGTTACACGGATTAAAGCGTTACTATTATGCCTATAAGAAAAGGATATTAGCCTGGTGGTGGAAAAAGAAACTTTCTTCCTACTTATACTAACTTTCCATACTCCTCAGACCGGGATACAACAGTACATGTACTTTTGCCCGTCGGCGGATATATGTAACCTACTATACCATACATATTCTTAAGTAGGAAAGTAATCCCACCGTCAAGATCGAATTTGTTCTCTCGACGGGGGAAATGTCTGCTTAATCTTAATCAAGGATATATTTAGTTGTCGTAAGGACCGCGTTTGTCTCTATATTGAAATATTTATGACGAGCAAAAATTTTTATGATTAGGATGATTCTGCTGCCCATCTCCTGTTTGAGTTCCCCTATTTCATCTCTTACGACAAACATAGGGCGATATGGGGTAGTAAAAATTCTTACACAACCACTACACGGCTTACACAACGTAACAAATTATTTGTATGGTCTAGAAATATTTTTCCGGGTCTGGATGTATGTTCTTGTACAATATATGTACGTACACTTCTTCCATAACCCACGAGATAGGACAGGAGATAATCCTAGTATATGAAGATTTCTTAAGAAATAAAACAGAAACGATAAATGATTAAATTCAATATTTATTAAAGGAAACGATGTAAGATAAATAAACATAAGTCGTAAGAAATAATCATTAATTTAATTTATTTGGATTATTTCAAATATTATGTTGAGATATTTCAAATAAAGACTGTAATATCAAGAAATTATATCTTTCTTGTTTTTATATATTCATTTATTTAATAACAAATATATAAAAACAAGAAAGATATACCGCCATGTCGACCTTTCTTCACGTCTTTACTTTTCTGTTTAACTTAGCTTGGTTTTACAATAGATTATAGTACACTCTCACACGCATTACCACACAGCATATAGCCACAGCCGTATACCTTATGTCATTTTCATTGATCTGTGTGATTTGTCGTTGACACAGCCGAGAGATCCGTATTATTTAAGAACTACATAATATAGTTATAGTAAGTACATTATGTAGTTCTTAAATAAGAAGTAGTAATTATTAATACCTGGTAGAGCCACGCGGAAGCTATGGTTGTACCATGAATAAGTCGGCTCAACCGGGGAAGGACTACGCTCTCACAGAATACCATCGTAAAATAGCAGCTTAATGTTGCTATGTTTCGTATGTTGAGTGTAGAAAACCGGAGACCCGTTTTACTGGAATCGAGGCATTCCGTATTAGTCCTCAACGGTGACAACGCATCTGCATTTTGATTCTTAACCCTTCAGCAGTTAGCCAAAATGATTAACATCGCTTGCTTGGCGTAACGCGGCGTTGTTAAAAATAACCTGACCTTGAATTTGTCATACATTTATTTTCAATAATATTCATTATAAATTTCAATATAATACTTGTTTCCGTTTATTTATAATGTTGTACATACCTGTTTTAGTGCTTTTACTTCATTACAAATGGATTTTAATTGCATTTTCTCAGTTAAAAACGTGCTTACCTAGCACAAAGCGGCAGCTTGAATGTCACAATTATTTCTATATATTACTCGAAATTATTTACGTAAAAAGATAAATAATTATATTCACACAAGAACTTTTATAACAATTTTATAATAAAACACTATTCTAAACACTAATAAAACATTACAAAAATCTAAAAATCAACACAATTACACGCCGCGCGAAATAGGCGTACGAAATGAACGTGGGTTGTAAATAAAAAACCATAAATTAAATACTTTTTATTACATTAAAAGATAGGAAATTTCACATTGAGCCTATAATGCCAAACTTCTTCATAGAAAATTAGTCTGTAAATATAAGTTTTTATGGGTTAAAGTGCTGTGGGTGGGTGCGGTCTCATGAGACCTCTCGGGATTTGACGAAAAATGGCCGCGGTCGCATGCGACCACTTGGGGTTTGAGAGGTTAATCGAGGTTAAATGTAGATGTCTATGGGCTACAGCATCCACTTACCATCAGGTGAACTGTGTGATCCTTTGTCACCCTAATCCTATGAAAAAAGCGTATCCTCTCTATAAGGTAGGCTTATGTAGGTTCAGTAGAGGAATTTTATGAATGAAATAAGTATGAATGAATTTAGAAAGTGCACTGTAATAAATGAATTAAAGAATTAGTTTTTTTGACATTTGTTTTCTGTGACAAAGGAAAAATACCCGAACACTACGAAAGAACCAGAAGTAATGGAATATTCTCAAACTGTAAACAATGAAGAATAACATTTTAATTAAGGTAAGCAACTAGCAAATATGGTCTTTTTAACGGCAATTTTTTAAAAATACTTATGGAGGACACAATACGGCAACCTAATATTTAACAGAAAAAACACTGTGCCGGCGCGTTATTTATTTTGAGTTGGCGCTCGCCACATAGCGTTGGCCTACCTGAAAACGGCCAATTCTGTTCACCATTATATAAAAAATTGTGTTACGTTTAATATTTATAAGCAATAAGTATAATCGTTGTAGCACGAATGGGTCGGCTCGACCAGGGTATGACCACGCGCTCATAGAATACCAATGTAAAATAGCAGTTTGATGCCGCTATGTTTTAGTAGAGAACCGGAGACCCTTTTTACTAGAAATGAGGTATTCCATCTTAGTCCTCAGGGGTGAAAACGCATCTCCATTTTATTTCTTAATTGATGATAAATATAGATGCCTATGGGCCACAGCATCTATTTACCATCAAGTGGACTGTGTGCTCGTTTGTCATGCTTATTCTATAAAAAAACTAAATTTATACCTACTTTATGACTCTATGAATCGCAAAAACGCTGCCAGTGATATTGCGATTCTTAATTCCAATAATCACTTTGATTCCAGGAATATGATAGGTAGATGAGCTTTATAATACGAACGTCGTATGATATTTTGCTATGGGGACACGCGACTGACACTGAAGTCATATTTGTTTTATTAAAGAGATCCATCAGAGCATTCTGTGATTTAAAACCTAAAAAATCGCTCAGACAAAAATTTAAGGAAATTAATAAATTAACTTTGGCCTCTCAATACATTTATGAAAATGTAAAAGTAAAGTAAGTAAGTAAACAAAAATAAAAGTGGTTTTACAAAAATAAGTGATATTCATTCTGTAAATACTAAGAACAGTCCACCGAGTCAGTGATTCATTATTGGTGCGGTGTATATGCGTTTATAGCAATGTCCCAGAAAATATACAAAATTTGACCTGCACAAAGTTTAGAAAAATATTATTAAACTAAGTTTGTATAAAAAGGGTTAATATAATATTTAGGAATTTATGGATGATAGCTTAGTGCGCCATAATTAATGCCTGATACATGACGAGTTACCACTAGCGCCATCTAGTATCGAGTAGCAGAACTAGGAGAGTCAAGATCATTCTAGAAAATTCCATACTAGAACTTTCTACACCTAGTTTGTCGGGACCGGTACGTACTCGAACATTCTAGAGGTTTCATTACAAGAGGCCCTACACAAGGCAGGTAAGGACCGTGACCGAGTCAGTATTGGATTGGCGATGCTAGCGAATACTTTAAAGCGATACAACTGCGAACTAAAGTGATCAGTGTGTTTTAAGTTGTAATTGGTGTTCGGTAATTAAAGTGTCAATTTTGGTAATTCAATCAGCAGCTTTTGTTGTCACGAACCCCAAGCTCGTAACAATAGTAACCCCTGGGAACAGTGATCGCTACTAATCTATTTCTAAGTGTTAATTGTAACGTACATGATTGTAAACCGTTATTTAAAAGAATTCCCGCTAGATTTCTTGCTGGTTCTTAAAAATACTTGTAACAATGCACTGCTGAATGAACAAACAAATGTTTCTAATTCACCTTTGTTAAACATTTTTAAGGCTGGGCTCTAATAATATTTTTAAAATTAGTAATCGTAAATAACTATAATAATATTAAAGGAAAACGATAAAATAATATTAAATTAATATTAATAATAATGATAATTAGTCGCGGTTTTGTTATCGCACGGCATGGTCGCTCGCTACTTTGGTGGGGGACCGGTTATGTCGGCATGTATAAATAGCAGCTGTTTTGTCTTGCCGCTCACTTAGCGGTCAGTCGCCGTAGAGTCTACATTGCCTGAGGATGCCTCGTGTAGAGG
>DWHP01006537.1:0-11369 GCA_018247895.1 Parnassius honrathi | reverse complement strand
CTCAGGACCGTGCTTTGTGGCGTACCTTGGGGGAGGCCTATGTTCAACAGTGGACTTGTGAAGGGCTGTAATGATGAATGATGATATTTACAAGCTCTAAAGGAAATTGTCTAAGTCCTCAGAGTCGACAACGCATCTGTTTGAAGTTGGTTGTAAGTCTTTATGGGCTGCAGATTTAACTTATAAAAAAATATAGGTCGTTATCATCAGTCCGCCCGTAGTTCGTTAAAAACAGCCCGCTGCTGGACGTAAACGTCTCGCGTAGCATTTGCTTCATATAATAAGGATGACGAACGAGCACACAGTCCACCTGATAGTGAGTGGAGGCTGTGGCCCATAGACATCTACATTTATCCTCGATTAAGAATAAAAATGCAGAATGCGTTGTTACCCCTGAGGATTAAAATAGAATACCTTGTTGCCGGCAATTGCCGTCTACGGCACATCTTACATGGGGTATAGAAAACAGATTTTTTTAAAAAAATTAATCGCTCGCATACAGTTGACCGTCCGCACTTGTTCGGGGCCGGCAGAAAATCAGCGCTGCAAGTTCGTGACTTACGCTCAGACGGTCCCTTCATCACGCGATTTTTACTTTAACATGTGTTTGCATGCATACACATATAATGGATGTACTTCTTTTTTCTATTCTCTTTTTTGTTTCTTAATAAGTCACTTTTTTCTTTAATTGTTATATAAGTGTTAGAATAAATTTGTTTATGTCTTTATGTTTCCAGTAAAAGGGGTCTCCGGTTCTCTACACTCACCATACGAAATACACTAACCTGCTGTATCACGATGGTATTCTTTGAGAACGTGGTTCTTCCTCAGTCAAGCCGACCCCTTCGTGCTTCATAATATAGCTGCAGCATTTCTCTATCGCGTACAAAACATGTCTTACAAAATGAAATTGTTAATTATTGTTTTATTATAAGGTCCTTTGCGATATTATTTCACAGAATACCAGCTTAATGCCGCTGTATTTCGTATGGTAAGTGTAGAAAATCGAAGACCCTTTTATCTGAAACGAGGCATTCCATCTTAGTCCGCAAGGGTGACAACGCATCTGCATTATGATTCTTAACCGAACATAGATATAGGTAAGTGTCTATAGGCGAAAGTATCCACTTATCACCAGGTGGGCGGTGTGTTCGTTTGCCAACTTTATTCTACAAAAAAAATGTGTACTGTTAATAGATGTTAACCTTATCTCAACCGCGTAAAGTTCAAAATTGTACGTATGGTTGTACAGGATGGTGCGCGAACGCGTCCGCTGTGTGCCAGATCGTTACATTGACAATATCCACGGTGATTCGGGTGTTCAGTAGGTGTTACGGAGTCTACGAGCGTTATTCCTGTTACAGTGTCTGTTCCTAACTGTAGCCAGCGTTGCACGGGTGTCAGATAGAGATAACTGAGTGTAAGAAAGAGACACGAAACAACCCAAGAAAAATATTTGTAATTCAAGATAATTACTAGAAACTATGTTTATTAAATGCTAAGGATTTCAGCAACGAAGAGGCATTGGAGATACACAACATGTAACAAAAGTCCTGTGGTTCCCTAAAGTGCGTTATCAGAATCAATACTTGAACTTGCAGAAATCCACTTGCAATTGGCATAATATACAAATTTATGTTCCGTACGGATAAAGATTGGGATTAAAAATGGCGGCTAATCAAGCCCGTACCGCCAACATGTACTTTACTAATAGCGAAAAAACCCCTTATAAATGTATATCGTTAAAACGTTATATTATTCGGTTAATTGGAGATTTCCTATTAATGGGAAAATATTTGAAAATAATTGTATACACAAATAGGTATATTTATTTCAAAATACCATTTATAACTAGCAACCCGCAATTAATATTTCTATTTTAATAAAATCTCAAGATTTTTCGAATAAAATGTAGTCTAAAACATTGCTGTTAATATTTTATAGAAAAATGTTAACAAACAAAAACAACAATAATTATAGAGAAAACTCTCAAAACGCTTCGTAACTCATAAATTATCGAAACCGGACTGATATTTTTGTAGACAAGTTGGACTGAAATTATACGTTACGTTAGAACGTGCGAAAAACACATATCACAATGTAATTTTTTGCAGTCTTTACCGGCGGGTGTGAGAATAGATAGCGACAGTGAGCGAGCGAGGAGAGAATATGGGCGACGCCATTTTTTCAATCCCATTCTTTAACCGTATTAAAAAAAAATATAGTCGAGTTTCCTGAAGTAAAGTTATTATAAAATAAAATTTACGTTTAGAATGTTTGAATACCGATTTTTATTACGTATTTAACGGGAACGACAGCGTTTTTGTTACATGTTGTCTATAATGACTTGCGTTATCAAAATCGAAGTCATTCTGTCGGTGCTTTTTATTTATTAAAATTTAGGGCCAGATAATTATGATTTTTAATTTAAAAAAGTTTCTAAATTATACTACTGAAAGCTAAACAAGATATAAATTAAATATAAATTCCGGAATGTGGCAAATATAAAATTTGTTTCGTGAAAGGAAAAAAATTGGCAACACTGCTTTCTGACACCCGTCAAAATAGTATGACCCTTCTTAGGGTAGTCAAATATTTAATTTTTTGTACATTAATGTTTTATATATAATTAATAATCAAAGTTGTAGCAACTTCTAACGAAGTTCGGTGGGGATTTCTGCTGTTCTGTATTATTACTTAAAGTTGTATAATTATGGTATCTATTCGTAGGGTGTTATAGTTGAAATTTAAATGGACTTTCTCACTGAACTTGAACTGTAGGCTTAGAATGCTAGATCTAGTTTGAATATTTGAATTGTGCCTAAATAAAGAGTTATATCTAAGTAAATGTACTATCTGTCGGTTCTATATAAGCTTTAAGTAACTTTGCTTTATTTAGTATTAACAGAATTTAATTTGAAATACATCTGAAAACTAATTGTTATTCACATTAATTTTGTGGCAATAAGGCGTTAATGATTACTAATTTGAAAATTCTTTGTATAACGTTAAGTTGGTAAAATTACAAAATGTTAAACTTTATGGTCATTTGACGAACAACATTTGCAGGTATTGATACAGGATATTGGTATTGGTGCACCACTGTGCGAATTAAAAAGGTTTTTTTCCTCGCACAACTTCTTTGTGCAATCGATTACCACCAGAGATTTTTCCGGACCGATACGACATAGGGACCTTCGAAAAAAATAGTCTACTCCTTTTTAGAAGGTCGGTAACGCATCTGCAATTCCCCTGGTGTTGCAGTTGTTCGTGGGCGGCGGTAATCACTTACCACCAGGTGAGCCGTATACTTGTTTGCCCCCTCTCCTATAAGAAAAAAGTACTGATTAAAGAGACGCAGTCATCTAATGGTTAGTGGGTGCTGGACTTATAGATTGAAAATCAAAATGCAGATGCGTTGTCAACAAAGACTGAAAAGGAATGCCTTGTTATTAGTAAAAAGGATTTCCTGCACTTGTCACACATCAGTTTTCCATAAAACTGGATTAGTCAAGCTGACCTACTCTGGCTACAGCCTTAAGAGTTTACTACAATCATTGAAAACGCCTTAAAATAGCAAAACCGAATATGTTTTTAACAAAATAAATATTAATAATGTCCTCCCGACTGAATGTCACGGCGGCCTACCTCAACGGAAACCAGCCATCGGCGCAGGACAAGATTATAGTTGCCAAATGGTATACGCAAGCACAGGTGCACTCTCTATTCCCTCCCTCTCATAATCTGATGGGATGGTAAACCGACACGACCGGAGAGAGATTAGGCGCAGGACCACCCGGCTTTACGTGTTTTCCGAGGCACGGGGGACAGACACCGCCAACTACCTGACTCCGGACTGATCAGCAGTCGCACTACCACAATTACTAGACCAACAAGGCAGTCAACAAAATAATATAACAAAATAAATATTTAAAATATGTGGTGGAACGGTACGAATACTACATTATTCCTAATGGCTATATTCTTAAAGTTTCACATTTTGTGAGGAATTTTAACATTATGTTAGCTGATATGTTAATAACAATGACGAATAATTAATTAAGTTGGTATATTTATAGAAATATAATTAAAAGGTTAAGTTTTTAAATACTTTTACATATTAATTTACGATCGAAAAACACTTTGTCGATGGAATATTGAAATGTGCTTTAAACTTTCATCATGGATAGTTGTTCTTTAATACGGCTTTGATTACGCGGTATTAGTTGAGATATATGAAAGACGTGAAAAAGGTTACGAAATCTAGATTAATTTGGAATAAAGTCCGTGGATTAAATAAATAAATTTGTTATCAAGAAAGAAATAATTATGTCAAATTAAAATTGATTAATGTTTCATGGCAGATAAATTTGGTAATATTTAGGAATATATAACAAACATAAATAAAATAATACATAGTAAATATATGTATCTTATGTTGTTATACGTGACATATATACCTATAAGCGTATTAACAAATTTGTATAGTTTGCAGAATGTAATTAGAAATAATTTCTTCCTCAAAATCTCATGTGATATGAATTTCATTAAATTTTACATGAAGGATATAATATATGTGTGATTATTTAATTTTTAATAATTTGATTGTACCTAAACTGTGTTAAAATTTTAGAACGTAAGCCCAGCTCACTATTCTTAGACATGTACGTTTATAATAATTTCGACAGTTATGTGGGTGGTAGAAACATTGTCAGATTTCATGCAGCACTGAGCAAGTGACATTTTCTTCAAGTTTCTTATTTTTACTATGATTTCTTTTTTCTCTGCACTTGGATTTACCACAGTGTTGCAAGTTGTCAGACATTAATAATGTGATTCCCATAAAGTGTACTTGTGTATCGATGGATCGAAAAATGTAAAAGGTATTCTTCCAAAAGCTGGCCAAACGGTAGACGTATGAAAATAAATATATTATTGAAACATTTTCGTATTTTATTAGTGTCTATGATCACTTTAATTTTTCTTTAAACGATTTCATATAAATTGAAATATCGATTCAACAAATGAATCGATTGTGCGTGAATGAGGCGATTGAATGAAATCGATTTTGATATAATTATTGTTTTTTGTTGTAATCAACGATGGTATTTCAGTAATAATTATGTTCTTATGATTATATATGTGTATCATGAACCTGTAATTTATAGATTTTTATTTTTTTTAATTTGAAATGATGAACTATGCATGCTGCTACATTTTTTTAATATTTCATACTTATATTATTTCGGTTTCACAGGTGATTATTCATGGAGCTGCGGGAACTGCATGATGCCGGATCCCTGGGACAAATTCCCGAATCCCCCTCTAGGCGGAAGTCATCCCAACACACCTCGCAACGGTTGCCGACCTGGGGTCTGTATGAACGCGAGGGTCACCTACCCAAATTATATGCCAAATAAAGGCAACCCCAGGCCTCCGAGGGTGGCGAGGAACCTCCCTTGGGCTCCAGCTTTCCCAGATGAACGATTAAAAGGGCAGAGATGTCGGAATGGTACAGCTCCATATTGGTAGTGGTATTAGATGATTAATTGGTTTCAGTTATTGTACATAGTGTGGTTGTAAAAATGTTTAAATGTGTAACAAACGGCTTTCGGATATGCGAACGTGAAGAGGGATGTACAGACTGTTGCGTAAAGAGATACGAGATAGATAGAGAGAGATAATAGAGAACCCCGCTATCTTTGAATGATAATAGATTGTTTGGGCGTGTGATAAATGATGAAATACGGAATGTTTAATACATTTTTGTGTATTTTAAAGAACTGAATCTGTTTCTGGACTGACTGGTTCCTTTCTTGTTTGTTGCATCATTATGGAATGCAGATTAAATAAATTTTTATCAGATTCTTTTCTACGTCTGAAAGCGAACGTTACTCTGTTAGAATTATTGACATTGTTGTAAAATTAATTCTCGGTGTAAAAATATCGATTCATCGTGGAACCTACGATTTATTCTATCTCTTTGATATTCCCCTCGAATCGATTAAGTTAAAATGACTTTTATTGTGAATTATATTTTACATTTGTGGGTATAGGTACGTATGTATCTATGTTCCTCTCGATTTTTCCAGTGAAGTAGAAGGTTTTCTTTAATCATGAGGTCCCGGGTTAGTTCTGTCAAGAAATTCTCAGTAGCAGCCCATGCCTCGGAAAGCTCGTAAAGCCGTTGGTCCTGCGCCTGATCTCTCTCCGGTCGTGTCGTACTTCCGTCCCATCGGTCTATGAGGGTGAAGGAACAGAGAGTGCACCTACGCAAGCAAGTGTACTAAGGAAATATAATTCCGTCCTGCGCAGATGTCTACTGTCCGTTGAAATTGGTCGCTATGACTGAAATTCGGTTTGGAGGACATTATTATAATGTATGAGTTATCTCTGTGGATGCATTATGTATTCATGTAGCTTCCGACAGTATTCGGAAGTCTTCTTGGTAGCAATCTGCCTTAAGTCAACAACATCCGGCCAAAAACGGACACTCTCCTAACCGTGCCTTCTTTTTTTGATATGATGTTCTACTCGTATTAAGATAGTTTAAGAAGAGAACATGGAAATGCCTATGCATACCCGCCTCGCACGGACAAGTACGGGTTACGCCATACCAACACTCCTCTTCTCCGTGATTTCATCTCGGTTGGGAGGGTATCCTTCACAGTTCACCAACACGCGTCCGAAGTGGGCTAGGCAAGTCCACACGAAGCGCCCACCTCGGGCCGGCCCTTTACCTCGGGCCAGTCCTTTACCTCGGGCCAGCCAAGTGAGTTCCACTTTGTTCACCGTGGGTGGCCAGGTCACAGCTACTAAGTCACCCCTCTACGTCAAGGCGGGAACCTGGGGGGGGGGGATGGGAGAGTTTGAGAACCCTTAGCGTAACCGACGACAAACTGATGTACAAATATTGGTTTCCGTCGTGTTTTGAACTCTGAACCAAGGCGATCAGACGTAGCGCTTTCCATGTGGTCATGGATACTTAACGAGACTGGTTGAACGACACTGTAAATTATTGTAAACTTGTATTTCCAAAACTATAACATTTTTTTTAAATTTGTTTTTTCAAAATGTCTGTTACGTAACGTCTCTTTTAAATTACATTTATTTTGTTTATTACGATTACTATATTAAGAATAGTTTTATGTTTATTGTGTCCAAGTATTTTTCATGTTTCAAGAGCGGGTTTTAGTTATTTTTATTTATGGCAAAACGGTTATATGTTAGCTGTCAATTTGTTATAAAAAATTAGGCACTTAATACTTGCAGAGTTATTATTGTGTATCGCGTGACTGACCTAAATTATTTCATGAAATCAAATCGCGATCCCGAGCTATCTGTATACATGGACTTCGTCCATGTTAAGTCGATTCTTCGGGCTATATGGCCGGCCCACCTCTTCGCCCATCCACTGTTCTTATGCGGTCAGAATAAAACTTGAGAGCGTGTGATGAATAACGATGCACCTTAAATTTGAAGTCTCTAGGTGGAGCATCGTATTGCTGTCAAGTTTGTGATTTTATGGGTTAATGAAGATATAAACTCGACATCGGCTTGCTATGTCGAGTGTAGGTTGCACAAAGAGTTACGTGTCTACGGCCTACTGCATTAATCAATTCGCATTTTAATGGCAATTACGAAAAATCCGTTATCCGAAATGGGTGCGTCGATCAATAGACTATTATCGTTAGTGTTAAAATGTTAGATAGCAAAAAAACAAACATACAGCTACATATAAAAGTATCGCCTCGTATTGCATTTTACGCGGCCATGTTTTATTTGTAATGTTGGCGGGAAATGAGGGTTATAATCTTATGGTCACCAGATGTCGCCATTTGGCACTGAGGTGAACGTATTTGTTACGTAGATTGTCGTACAGTGTCATTATCGTTTAAAAACTACGTTTTAAATAGAAGTTCTTCGGTTTGTAGTGTGTGTATACACAAAACAATGCCTTAGTGCTGTATTCTTCAATTTTTACGCAAATTTGTTTAGTATATTCATTTTTACTCTATTATAAAATAAGAGTAATATTTCGGAAAGAAACATTAATCTCTACACTCTTCTGACCAATTAACTTCTCCCGCTATGCAAACTGTCAGATATTTCACTTCATTGCTAAGTGGCGCCGCCCTGGTGAATGAAAAACTCGCGGAGGCCCTCATTATGCCCGTAATGAAAGACTCGCGGAGGCCCTCATTATGCCTGTAATGAAAGACTCGCGGAGGCCCTCATTATGCCCGTAATGAAAGACTCGCGGAGGCCCTCATTATGCCCGTAATGAAAGACTCGCGGAGGCCCTCATTATGCCCGTAATAATCTGACGTGTAATGCAATTAGGCTTTCAGGCTTTGGTTGAAGTTAGTTCATTATGGCCCATTATTAATGGTAGTATGAGTTACCTACAAGAGTTCCTCCCCAA
Organism: Parnassius honrathi; assembly: GCA_018247895.1. Lineage (NCBI taxonomy): Eukaryota > Metazoa > Arthropoda > Insecta > Lepidoptera > Papilionidae > Parnassius > Parnassius honrathi. Next base: position 2,944 of record DWHP01006537.1, on the reverse strand, counting down.
ATAGTGTGAAATGTTTTTTAATTGAATTTTACGTAATGAATTTGAAATTTTATTGTCAATATGTAGTAATCAACTTTGAGAGTTTTATATTCAACAAATGAAATAGAGTACATAATCTGTAGTAAATAGTTTTTTTTTGTAGAATAAGGGTGACAAACGAGTATACATACAAAATGCTGATGCGTAGTCAACCCTGAGGACCAAGATGGAATGTCTCGTTTCCATAAAAAAGGATAGCGCCATAAAAAGGGGAGCACCTTAATATGTTTTTTTATTTGTAAATTATTGAAACACTGTCAAATGTTTTGTTTAAAGAGCCACCATTTCCTGCTTGCTTCCCGGTCCTGGTTGCATTACATTTATTTTGATTATCCCAAGTTTCATTGCTTGTTCATAGCCGTAAAATGAATTTTTCATCTAAGTATGTGTATTTATAGTTTTTTATGTCTTCAAAGCTCTGAAATGTCATTTTAAACAGATAGTTTTTTTGTTATTTTAAGTTTCTTTATTATAGATGTGAGAACCTGTATGATTTTTTATTTTTCGTCATTCTTTAATTATTCATTCTATTAAATTTTAATTATAAACTAGCTTTAGGCAAACGCGTTGTTGGGGCCCAGATTATTGCAAAGAAGGTTGCCTGAACTATAACACTAAAACTAATATAATTTATGTACACCTGCCCTATTTGCAATTCGCTGTAAACAACAGTTCTTTACTAAGCTAGGGTTTTCTGGAAGAAATCGCTTCCAGAGCGATAAGACCGCCTGTTGTACTTTCTTTAATAATAATATTTCAATTTTTTTCTTATGTGTGTTAGTGTACATCAATAAATATATCGATTGATTAACTTTATAGCATGAGTGTATCGACTCACACGGATTTTAAAGTGTTTTTTAAACGATAAGGGTGACAAACGAATTCACAGTTCGCGCGATGGTAACTGGATGTTGTAGCCCATAAACATGTCGATAAAAAATCAAGATGTAGATGTGTTGTCACTCCCGAGGACTAAGATGGAATGCCTCGTTTCTAGTAAAAAGGGTATATGTATATATATAAATACGAACACTGTCATTAAGCCGCTTTTTTATGCTGGTGTTCTGTGAGAGGGCGGTCCTTCTCCGGTCGAGCCGACCCACTCGTGCTACAACCATATTATAGCTGCAGCGTGGCGCTACCACGAAAAAAGTTTTCCATTATCTTTTTGTTATAAAATTTAAGTGACTAACGAACTTTCAGCTCACACGTTGGTAAGTGGTTACTGAAATCCATAGACGTCTACTTCTATCCTCGATTACGAATCAAAATGCCATCTCCATGAGTGGCTTTTTTAAAATAAACACTCGGTAAATGAGTTTTTAAATCACTAATGACAACTTTTTATAGGACTATAGCTCATAATTGACATTTTTATTATTATGAGGGGAGACCTGGTGATTTGCTTAGAAGACACAAGTTTGCGCGTTTATCTCTAAGATTAACCCATTTGGCGTATTTCATCAATTTCAAGGCACTCCCGTTGTTGCCTCAGCCAGTATCAGAGTTGGTAATACTATTTAGCTGGTAATACTATTTATTGAACTCCACGGTCAGCAATTCATTCATGAGGCAAATACACGCTTTTTTGAATCCATCCACCTATTGCAGTCTTTCAAAGTCCAATAATCTCATTACATCCCTTATGTTTGACGTATTTGCCACGCTTGGCAGAGTGATGTGCGTTTCGTGGCCACTTGGAAGAGAAGGCCAAATTGACCTCTAAAAAACTTGGCGTACGCAACAGAGCGGGACAGTATTTTATACCGGCACACCGTCTGCAACTTTACAAGGCGCAGGTTCGGTCTCACATGCAATACTGTTCCCATCCCTGGGTCGGTGCACCCTAGTGCCAGCTCCTTCCAGTTGACCGCATCCAACGCTGAGCGTCTCGAATCATCGACGACCGAGTCCTTTCCGATCGGCTCGATCCGCTGGCGCTGCGAAGGGATGTTGTATGCTTTTGCATCTTCTATCTCATCTACCACGGCGAGTGCTTTGAGGAAGTGCTCGGATTAATTCCAGCCGCTAAATTTCACGAATGTACGTCGAGACAAAACTCACGATACCATCTACACCATCTGGATTCTTGGTGATCCACCACTGTACGTTTTACTAGAAGTTTTCTTCCTTGTACAACCCCTCGATGGAATCGTTTACCACCGGCGATTTTTCCTGACCGATACGAGTTAGGGATCTTCAAGAAAAGAGCTTACAATTTTCTAAAAGGCCGGTAACGCACCTGCGATTCCGTTGATGTTAAAGTTGTTCATGGGCGGCGGTAGTCACTTACCATCAGGCGAGCCGCAAGCACGTTTGCCCCCTCTTTTAAAAAAATGTGACATGGTGGTTTCTTAATTTTCTTTATTTGTTAATTATTATTATTACTTTTAGTTACACTTTTGTTATCTTTATGTAATTGGATGGATTGTTTGTTGTTGCTGATTTAATGATTTGATGATGATTGATTTTGATATAATAATTACTGTAAAACTAAAATATCCAAAAATAAATAAATTTTGATGTCTCTATTAGGGACTTAGTATATAATACATAGTGTCTTATGGAACATACATACTTAAAAGCAAATAAAAAAAAAATATAGCGGTATAGCCAAGTAGGAGCTTTGTACGTAGATTTCTAGATTTGCGATCCCTAATCAGCTTCCATTGCGTGTACGCCAACGGAGATACAACGAAGTTGTAAAAACAGTTGATTTTTTTTTAGTTGCAGAGTCGGCCCATAGTAAAAGTTGTTCATATCATGGTCACAATCATCACATAAAAGGTTGTGCGCTTATGCATTAACAAGTTGTATATAACGACATTTCATTCAGTGTTTCAGCATATAAATATACGAATTATAAAGTTACTAAGTTATGTAAGCAGATTATAATATGTATAAC
>DWHP01006536.1:0-11369 GCA_018247895.1 Parnassius honrathi | reverse complement strand
TCCCCGGTCGAGCCGACCCATTCGTGCTACAACTATACTTCTAATATAACTGCAGCATGGCTCTACCACGTATAATCGCCTATTCTCGTATAGTAAAAAAAAACATTTGTATAAACAGATAAACCGAACAATGTTGCACGAAACAAAAGTAGGACGGCCGAGATCAATGTATCGTTATCGGTAATTACTAATTAGCAAAATCAATTCAATTATTTATTATAAACGATAGTGCAACAATTTATTATTTTGTTATTATTGTGCGTGACAAATAAAATGGTACATTGATGGAAATGACGAATGTTTTTTTTTTATAGAATAAGGATGACAAACGAGCAAATAGTCCACCTGACGGAAGTGGATGCTGTGGCCCATCGATATCTACATCCTCGACTAAGAATTGAAATTTGGATGCGTGGTCACCCTTAAGGACTAAAATGGAATGCCCCGTTTCCAGTAAAATTGCTCTCCAGTTTTCTACACTCACCATACGAAACACAGCAGCTTAAGGCTGCACTAACAAACCAAATACTTATATTTATAATATACATTTATATTGAAAATGAGTCATTTTGCTCCATAATTGTAGAATTTCTTAATAACTCGACCATAGCGCCACCTATTGGGTCCAGATAAGCGATTTTCTTTTTTGACACTAACCCAAACTATGCTGTGTTTCGTATGACGAGTGTAGAGAACCGGAGACCCTTTTTACTGGAAAAGAGGCATTCCATCTTAGTCCTCACTGGTGACTGCGGAGACTGATGTAGATGTCTACGGACCGCAGCAACCACTTACCATATCAGCTGGACTGTGTGCTCATTTGTCACCCTTATCCTATAAAAAATCCTATAAAAAATTATCCTATAAAAAATGACGATTAAGGTAAATCCTGCCTAAAATGGGAGAGGTCCACATCTCTTAATGGATTCTTACAATCTAATGAAAAAGAAGAAAAAAGACAACGTGGTACGCCAAGCTGCACTCACATTACGGTTTTAGTACGAATGGGTCGACTCGACCAACGCTCTCACAGAATACCAGCGTAAGATAGCAGATTAATGCTGTTGTGTTTTATATGGTGAGTGTAGAGAACCGGAGATCCTTTTTACTGGAAACCAGGCATTCCATCTTAGTCTTTAAAGTTTACAACGCATCTGCATTTTGATACTTAATTAGAGATAAGACAAAAGTTTTCCAATTACAAAAATTCACGCTACATAATAGGTTTGTTGTTTGGAAACTTCCGCACGTAAAGTGTGACAATTACACTGTAGTGCAATAGGGGAGGCTTATGTCTTTGTCTGAGGAATTTAACGATCTAATACTTTTTTTTTGAAAAACAACCCCACACTAGGGTTTTTCAGTATCGTAGAGGCAATTTACATACAAAAATTTCACACGGACAAACATCCAGACCCGGACCAATTATAAGTAGGCCATACAAATACTAGTTCCGTGCTAATGATGTTTAAACCGTGATGAAAAAGCAGCAAGAACAGTGTAGTGAGTTTCAACAATTCCATCAAATGGAAGTCATGCAGGTACAACTTAAGATCATCTATGTAGAGAAAGATGACATCTTCTTTTTCCCTCCTTTCCGTAGCTGGAAAAATATACCGGGGCCTTGAGCTACTAATACTAAATTAAATAAAGAGCTGTGTGTGTTAACTTCGCCCGCCCAGCGGAAGTTGTAAGCACCGATATATAAATATTGAATTACATTAGAACAAAAAACAAATTCAACAGGATGGTTCCAGTTCTAATAGACTGCACGTTGCGCTCGTATTTAATTGGGTAGCCAGGGTCTATGGCCTGCGCGTGACCCATAATAGGTTCCGTGACCGTATAAAGGACTCGTAAAAACTAATGTTATTGTTTGTAACATTCCATTGAAAATATTGCTACGCTTAAACATCAACAAAATAGCTAAGTTTTATTTTAGTAACATATGGATAGGTATTTGTGTATTTATTTTTAAAAGAGTTCAAAAAACGATAAGAGTTTCGAGGCATTAATTCTTTAATACAATATGTCTTAGCATATTTTATGTTTTAGAAAGGTATAACTCCTATTCGAGTTAAGGACCGAAAAATGAAGGACAGGACGCCTGGAACTGCGGTCACCCACCCACCTGCCAAGGGGATTAAAGCAAAGGGGTTTTTATTTTAAAAACCGGTGAAACCACGTTGTACGTATTATGGATCAGCACGAATGAGTCGGCTCGACGGGAAAGGACTACGCTTTTACAAAATACAAGCGTAAAATAGTAGCATAACGCTGTTCATGTGATGAGTGTACAGAACCGGCGACCCCTTTTATTGGACATGGCATTCCATCTTAGTCCACAGGGTTGACACGGCATATACTCACATCGTAATTCTCAATCAATCGTTACAATAAATTATTATTTGTCCCAGTAGGAGACAATATTTCTATCAATACCCTAATTGCTGGATTCAAAGTCCTGAATGTCTGACACGCTACGCAACAGACACTATATATCCTATCCTTTTTTATGGAAATATTTCATCTGATGGTTGGTGGAAGCTGTGGCATATCTATCCATTTCAGTCAATGATAGCGTATATTATAAAGGAGGACTACACTATCACTGATTCCAGTATATAAAAATCCACTGTTAAATATAGGTCTCCCCTTACAATTACCTCACAAGGGGGATTTTACCACAGCTGCCATTTTTGGAAGGCAGGTTGGCTTTGTCGCCTCTTACGACGTGCCAATTGGGTGGTGTGTTGCGGAATGAAACGGTACTATTGTTACTACATAATATAAAATCTTGGTAAACAGAACTAATATTCTAAGTCAGCTGTTTTACTGCAACAAGTTCATTGACCATTGAGGTCATTAGAGTACGGAATCTGGCTTAATTCCATCAAGAGCCGGCGCCTAAATGTTTGGCAGACGTCGCGAGGTCACGACCCACGCTACTCTGATTTACTAACGAACACTGTGTGTAAGAGACGTGTCCATACATCCATTACAGCCTATAAAAGCCCACTACTTAGAACAGGCCTCCCTCACAGATTTCCTCATGTGGGGGTTAAACACGATTCGCCACGTTTGGCAAGCGGGTTGTTAAACGCGTTTTTCATTATTTTGAGTTATCAGAAAGATGCTGCTGTCCATCTTCTGTTCCACTTTCCCTCTGTCGGCTTTTACGACACCCTCTGAACGATACGGGGTTGTGGATATTCTTATTTCGCCACTACACGGTACAGAGATGTGTAAGGGAATCTATTACCCCATTTCGTTAGTTAGTATGACACTCAAGAGGCGTCAATGAGTAACGTCGCGAAAGTGCGGTGAAAGTGGCGAGATATCTGGCATAGCGCAATTGCCAATCCACCTACCAAGCGTGTAGTAATGGACATTACAGACTACCACAGAATACCAGCGTAAAATAGCAGCTTAATGTTGCTATTTCGTACGGTGTGTGTAGAGAACCGGAGAACCTTTTTACTGGAAAAAGGCATTTCATCTTAGTCCTCATGGGTGATAACGCATCTGCGTAACTACTTACCATCATCATTATATTTGTCTATGATGAAGTAAAACCCAGTCTCCTAAGTTTCGGTGAAATTGTGGGCTATTGTCATAGAGAATATAAGCTATTGTAGATAAAATTATCTAACTTCGGCAGTGTCTATTGTACTAGGAGCATAGTGAGGTCAATGACATATCTAAGGACAACATGACATAATGATGTAATCAGTTGTATTGGAGCAGAGGCGAAACAGGTCGATGCACTCGTTTCAATGGGGTGACGGTCGCAGATTCCGCAGTCAGCGCCTTCCATAACGTTAGTCCAATATAGGTTTCAAACCTAGTTCTAAATAACATGGTTATTACGCTTTTGTATTTTTGTTTTGCAGCAATCAGATTGACATCTTTACTTATCTCCAATAACTTTGTGCGTGGATATTTCTTTATATTATATCCTTGTGTTCACTTCTATTAGAATTATTAAAAATGATTTCCTTTAACGATAAGACAACTCTATTGGTGACCGGAGTCTGGGTAAAACCAATCTCAACATTCTGTGGCACAGGCACAAAATAACTGCAGCCTTTCGGTTTTACTACAGGATGCATTTCGGTGTGCGAATCAATTGCATAAGTTAATTCCTCCCTCTTCCTTCCACCACCAGACCTGGTGGTCTGTCGGTCTCCAGCCTTCCGTCGTTGCCTTACCAGGTATACGAACCGAACGGTCGTCTTTTGCAATGCGTACAGCAACGGAGTGGAATAAGTTGGCAGCCTCTGTCTGTACGTTCACTACGCAGGTGTATTTAAAGCGAAAGTGTTGTTTGTGTCAACTGGCTTCTGTCAGCGCGCCTTATGATCTTCGGTAGCGTCGCCACTTACCATCAGGTGGTAGTCAAGTGTTAGTTTAGAATAGTAAAAAAATATATGTATATTTTGGTTTAAAGTAAACAGCCATATTCTGTGTGGAACAACAATATAAATAAATAAATAAAACGACGTAGTTCGATAACCTTGGGCGGATTAAACATTATTTGTGTTTATTGAACAGCTGATACTTATCTAATCATTGGTCGTCACGTCTTCGAGTTAAAATTCAGTTGCAACTTTATTGTGATATAACATAAGTTAAAATAACAATATGCAATGCATCTTGGAGCACGGTACAGTAGATCAGCTCTTTAAGGCTGGACGGCGGCTAGATAATGTATGTGCGTAAATTTATGACACTATAGTGCGTAACTGACAATATTAGGAAATCGTCACAGCTCAGATGGTTAGCGCTCGCTGTAAATTTCACAGTACGCGAGCAAACCGGGTTCGATCCCCGCCGGCACCAATGAAATAGTTAATCACAATTTTAAGTGCCGATTTACCACTTGCTCGGCAGTGAAGGAAAACATCGTGAAGAAAACTACATGTCAGAAATAAAAAAAATATTTCGAGGTATAAAGTCCGCCAACACGCATTGGGGCAGCACGGTGGAAACTTCCTTGCCCTAAAAATCCTCTCGGCAATGAGTGGCCTGTGCCCATCAGTGGGACGTATATAGGCTGTAACTTTTAAAGGTCAGATTGATTTTGTAATGGATAATTTCTATTAAATAATAATTTATTCATTACTTACAGTGTATTAAAAGTCCTCTGATGAAGATTATGTCTCTCACATAAATTGCATTATATGTCGGATACCTGCCAGAGGCACAGCACTTCCCAGGCGGGTTGGTTAGTTACTTAGTTCGCAGTCTAGACTCAAAATAATAGGACAACTGCGGTAGTTGGTTAGTTACCGCAGTTTTTTTATATTTAAATTTTTACCAGGAAGATGCAGTGCCAATCACTTGTTACATTTCCTCCCGTCTCCCGTCGCATATCAACCGGTGGGTGTCGTAACAACGATGACACGAAGAATGGGGTGGGATTCCCCTTATGCAACACGCCATCTATAGTGATTATATTATAATGTTTATTAAGTTTCGCAAGAGGCGACAGAGGGAAACAAATCAGGAGATGGGCAACAGCATCTTTCTAATAACGACTAATAATAAAAAACCGCGGCTGCCAACCCGCTTGCCAAGTGTGGCAACTATGGCAAATATCCCCTCAATAAGACAATCTATGGGGGATGCCTATGTTCACTACTCCATAGACTTTAATAAGCTGTAGCGGTAAATGTTTATGGTAAGGTAAACGGTAAGGTCCTCCTGACGTACCGAGCGTTAAGTTAAGCTCAGTACTTTTGCAGGAAAACTTATTACAAAATAACAAATCAATTGGCACAATGTCACATTTATTTCGAAATTAATGTTATCAAGGCGTCAGACACTTGGCATCGTCGCGATCCAAACGACGCCGTGCGACGCGACATGTTTATTGATCGCGAAGTGTATACATTAAATATAAAAATAGGGTTTTAACATAATATATCGAACTAAAAAGGGATAACAAAAGTACAAAGATTAAAATAGTAAATAAAAACTACTGGAGGATATTTCAGCAAATTATGGAATAAGTAGAATCTTTGTACGAACTTATATAAGACTCTTTCTGTATCTTGTTGTGTGTACAAAAATAATAAATAAAAAAACCAACTACGTAAAAAGCATACTGCAAACAGAAGTTTTATATTCTATGTCACTTCTATAACTAGGGTAGCCAATCTTAAAACCGAAAAGCCGGACAGTTCAGTGATCTTAGCCGGACATCTTGGTAAAAGGCCAGACACTCTTAATTTTTTAGTTGTAGTATAAATTTAAAAAGATAGGTAAACAATGCCTTTTATCTTTTACCATAAAATATTCTTAAACTGTAACGAAGTAACAATAAAATTGAATGGATCAGTCATCCTTATTATTAATCATTAAATACTCATTACAATATTAATTTCAATAATTGCAATAGTATGTAAGTAAACGAAAAATGTAAAAAAATGGCCAAATTTAAAAAGCCTAACAAAAGCGCAGGCCGGACACCGTTAAATTTTTCCGGACATGCAACCAAAAAGCCTGACTGTATCCGACTTTATCCGGACGCCTGGCAACGCTATCTATAACTATGACGATTCTAACGACACTCCGTATGTTGAGACTTATCAAACCATTTAGGCTATAGAGCGTGTCAAAGAAATAGAAGTAATACACACACACACATCGAAAAACATTACCCTCGTTCTGGGGCAGTGGCGTAAATTAGGTTATACTAAACATCACGACGTCAAACCATCTCAGTTCCCGTGATCATGAGTGTAGCTATAAAGCACTCGAAATATCAGGAATTGAACGTGTCAATACATTAAACAAAATTTTAAAAGGAACTTACAAATTGTTTGCAGTCGTTACGAAAACTTTTACGTTAAAATGGGATGCATTATATAAATATAACAAGCTGTAACACCCTATTTCAACACCTCAGAGGTTGAATTTTCCTAAATGCTTTCTTAACGGGTGTCTACGTATAGGAAGGAGTATATATGCCAAAAGAGATGGCCAAAAATTGTACGAACCTGTGCCCCAGACCGTACAGAGATGAAATCTATGTCATTTGAAAGTACAGATCTTCTATTTAAAGAATTAGAAAAGTGCATGTAGCTACGCAGTAGCGGACAAAAGTTATGAAGATTTAAAAAAAGTTGATTTTGGCAATCGGTTTTTGATAATTACACAATGTAAATATTAATAGAGTTCCAATTTATGAGTGTTATGTAGGTTAATGTATGCATCATGATTAGGCTGTATCCTCACTGGTTTAGCTAAAAAAACCAGGACAGCAGTTTTTTTTCAGTCTTTGAAATAATTAAACCTATGAATTACACCGTTTACAATTAGTGGAGCACTCGCGTGGGGATACGGCACTTATTAAATAAATGTAAAATACGAATAAACACGAATAGTAAGGAAAAGCGTACATAATATATATATCATATGCCGAGTGATACTTTAACTATTTTGATGTATTAATTCACTAATGGAAGGCTTGTTTTTATACATAACATATCATAAATAAAGAGTTTTTATAAGTTTAGCTATTGGTTTTTCCCTTACTCCGATCTTTTTAAGTATTATATGGCCACACTAAAGGTGCTATAGAGTGACTTCAAAGAGAAGAAATCACTTTTTATTATTTTTAACAGCTGCTATGAAATACTAATAGTTACTCAAAAATTTTATTTTATTTCATTTAAATTAATAGCAATAGTCTTATCTTTGCACAGCTTGGGGCACATTTTGGCCGTCTCATTTCAAGTCAATTACTCATCACGATATCTATAAAACTGAAACCGATTGATTTGAAATTTGGCACATATACTCCTTTCTCGAGTTTTCTTACCCGCTTTTAGAAAAATTTAAACCTTGAAGGGGTGAAATAAAGTGTTATAGGTTCTTATATATATACTAATTACATATATAGAATCAAGTGTTCTTCTTCATTGACGATGATGATGATGATGTCCATAAGAGTCCACTACTGAACTTAGGCCTCTACGGTTTAACAAGGATTTGCCATTATCGTCACGCTTATCAGGCGGATTGATCCCAGCAGGTATCAGACATCTCGAAATGACGCTGCTCCTAGATAATTTCTGTGTCTACGTCTAATCTCGATAAAAAAACAAAATACAAATGAGTCGTCACCCTGGACAAGTAGGATGAAATTAAGAAGAAGACTGAACACGGAGCTGAAGCTGAACTGAAGCAGAACCACAAGATAAAGTTACAGCCTATATACGTCCCAGTGCTGGATACAGGCCTCCCGTCATTTCTGAGACGGTTTTAGGGCAAGGTAATGTCTGCCGCGCTGCCCCAATGCGCGTTGGCTAACTTTACATGTCTTCGAAATATTGTTTTTCCTATTTCTCAGACATGCAGGTTTCCTCACGACGTTTTCCTTCACCGCCGAGCATGTGGTAAGTCAGCATGTAAAATTGCAATTAACAATTTCATTGGTGCGGGCAGGGATCGAACCCGGTTTACTCGAGTACTCCGAAATTTACAGCGAGAGCTAACCACCTGAGCTACCTTGGCTTAGTACCACAAGTTAGTGTACCTATATGTAATAATGATAGGTCCATTACATGGTGATTACTTAGGACACTATCTATAATGACCGGGCAATATGAATAATTACAAGTCAAATTAGACTACGTAAAAGTAAGAATATAAAAATAAAAAATGGGCTACGTAATTAATACTGATTTAAACTTCGTTTATCACATAGTATGATCATAACCTAAACGATTTTAATACTCTGCCGAATAACGGACTTTGTTCATAAAGCCCGGTTAATTTAATTACTTCAATAGTATCCTATCATATTCCCTACTCATATTAGGCCTTTTTTCATTCTGTCTGGATTTAATGTAAAATGTCCTATTCGTCACTTGGTCCGCAGCATACCGCAGTCGCGTTAACGCGATTTTTGCTCGTATACGCTACAGCTCCATGTACAAGTTCAACGAAATCACTAACCATACGAAACATCACTGTACCGCTTTTTATTGTGCAAGATTCGATTTTACGCTGGTATTCAGTTAGTAATAGCCGATACATTTCACTACACATCAAGTAATAGGCCACGAGGCAGCCCTATCAAACTTTCGTCCTTATTTCGTATCACTCATCAGAAATTCTCACGGCCTTCTCGTATTCTCAACAAGGAAATTACGTTATTATTACTTCATTCTTTGTAATGTTTAATGAGCGTGGGTATTCTTTTTCTTATTTTTTATAATGCAGGTTTAAAAAGACAATAAATTCCGTCATTTTGTCAATTCACACTTTTAGTTTCGTAGTAAGACACTAACGGTACCTATCATAAAAAAATAACATAATTCTCCAAACCGAATTTCGGTCACGGCGGCCGGAATGAACGGAAACTAGCCACATGCGCAGGACAGGATTATAGTGTCCAAGTGTATGCGCAAGCACAGGTGCACTCTCTATTCCCTCATTCTTATTGTGATCAGGCGCAAGACCAACGGCTTTACATGCTTTCCGAGGAACAGGAGTGAAACACCACCAACGTTCTAACATCGCTACAGAGAATTTCTTACAGAAAAACCCAATGACTCCCGGGACCCCCTAGACCAACTAGGCAGTCCAAACAATTTATATACATACATAAATAATATACGTATATTGACAGTATTATAATAGGTACGTAAGGCGTAAGTAAGCCTCGTTTGTTGTAGGTTAATCGGCACGCTCCACGGATTGGCAATTACACTACCAGACTTCTTGCCCCTCTGATGCTGCCCCCCGTTACTGATCTCGTTATTGTATGTCTGACGTGAACGAGATGCTGCCATATGTCATCTAGCCAATCCCCCACGCCCGTGTAGTAATTTTCTATTACCACGACACCGTTTTAATCTTTACAAAATTATCTTAAACTTTTTGTTTACATTACTTTATAACAAAATCCACTGTCATATAATTATTTATAAAACATGATTTTCTATTATTGTGTAGTCTTTTATATATTTCATCCCTTACAATGTTACAGTAATGTAATTTTTCAAATTAATTTGTGTAGTTAACGGTTTTACTTATTATCGTAGATTTTTGCTTATTTAAATTACTTATTAATTTTCTCTATACCTGTCTCATTCTATTGTCATTTACTACGATGAGAGATAGAGAGAGCTTTACTTAACTTTAAGCAATTCTTAGTTTGACTTCGATTCTTAAGAGTAAGGTTACGTTATTAGGTCGAATTTATGCCGTATAGAGACACGAACTAATCGCGACATATCAAGATAAAACAATGGTAACACCCCAATGAGAAGTATTCCATTGTGATACCTTAAGTAACATCCTCTCGAAAAGGAAGTTTGTGTTTACATTTCATTAAACACTATTTAGCTTTAACATTATTTAAGGAATAAAATATTGTAATACATACCTTGCACCCCGCTTTTGTCTAAGAAATTACTTAGTTGAAACGTCGAATTACTCGACGCTAAGTATTGTGTGAATCTCTGCAAAAGAAAAGAAAAATAACTAAGTTAAGTCCGTACTTGGTTAGTTACACAATTATTAGACGATGAGTACGTTCTCCAATACACGATAGTCTTCCCGCTTATACACGCTCTTTAACTTAAAGGCTAATACTTGACTACATTATCACCTGAAGGAAAGTGGTGATGATATAGCACTAACTGGTGATAAATCTGAGCATATTAAAAGCCTATCTTTATAGAAGACAGAGCCTAAAATGCAGCTCACCTGGTGGCGAGTAATGGTGACGAAACACACGTGAAAGGTAAACAGTTTAGTTCGAACACGAGGACAACATGAAGATAATAAGTGTGAAGACCCATTGTACTATGTACAATAGTGGATAAAAGAGTGTGGAGTGTGGATTTAATATGTCGTTTTAATATTATCCCCCAATCTTACATACGTGGTAGAGCCACGATGCAGCTATATATAATGGTTGTAGCACGAATGGGTCGACTCGACCGGGGTTGGGGGGGGCTCTCACCGAATACAAGCGTAAAATAGCAGCTTAACGCCAGCCGCCAGCACCGTACATGATTGTAGTTCGCGTTACCGCTATCAGTACTGAATGAAAGCCTCTCTCGTAGATTGTCTCATAGGGGGATTCGAGTCTTGGCAGGTGGGTTGGTCACCGCGGCTATTATTTTGTTGTTATTAGGACGTTGCTGCCCATATCCCGATTCGTCTTATTTTGTTACCTCCTGCAACACTCACGGGACGATATGGGGTAGTGGATATTCTTACACGGTCGTAGTTCACGTGTGTGTGCACAATCACAGTTGCACTCTCTATTTTGACAGGCCTGTTGGTCTAGTGGTTAGTGACCCTGACTGCTATGCCGGAGGTTGTGGGTTCGATTCCCACCCAGG
>DWHP01006535.1:0-11370 GCA_018247895.1 Parnassius honrathi | reverse complement strand
TTGTATTCAGGTACTATCGTTTCTTTTATAGAATAAGGGTGACAAATGAGCACACACTCCACCTGATGGTAAATGGATGCTGTGGCCTGTAGACATTTATCCTCGATTAATGGTCGCCACACACGGTCAATTCACCTAACCAGTTCAAACTAAAACTTTTTTTTTAAATATTGGGTTTTCGATATATCGATAAATAAACTTATGTATAAATCTCCGATACTACGTTTGAACTGATCAGTTGGAATGATCAGTTTAACTGACCGTGTGTGGCATCCAGAAGAATCAAAACGTAAACGCGTTGTCACCCCCCGAAGACTACGATGGAATGCCTCGTTTCTTCTTCTTTTACTTTTAGAGAAACAATATAATGTAATAAAAATTAGTGAATATAAAAATAATAATAATATCTTACCTTGGTCAAGTATGTATCGAACTTGGTTTTTGGATTATTTTGTATTTCTACAGCGATCGATATTTTTCCGCATGAGCCGCTGTAAACAAACGATACAGTAACTCAATCACGGTGAGTCACAGTGTATCTGTATTTAGTAAAATAAATTATTACAAGTCTGTTTAAACACCGAAAATTTCGGAATTTCCCAGTCGAAAAATTTATTATAACTAAACAAAACCAAATTAAACCGCCATTTACATTCCATGGCTTCCCACATGTTAACGGAAGATATTAAAATTGGATAGAGTTGAACAATTGATATTTTCAAAAGTTATCGTGTTTACTCCGCCATGCGGATTTGATAAATCAACACCATAAGTCACTAAAACTACTTTTTTTAATGTAAAAATAGCAATTAGTCGATTTAAAAAATAATTTATTAGTCCAACAATCATTTATCTTTCTGACAATATGTTTTTATATCATTTATTTGTTTAATATGATTGTTAGATACGTTTTTTAGTTTCATTTTTGGCGATAGTATTACATACCGACGCGGCTTGCGCTTAAGGCATGCAAAAAAAAACTTTTTTCTTCGCCTTGTTTCATGTATTGTTTTGGGGTACAATAAAAAGTTATCTATCTATATTAATTCTAAAATCTATACCATATTATAATAAAGACGAACTGGTTCACGCAGTAGAGCAACACTGCGTTTGTAACAAAAATGGGTCGACTCAAGCGTTGTAGGATCATGCTGTCACAGAATACCACCGTAAGATAGCGGTTTAAATGCTGTGTTTTTTATATGGTGAGTTTAGAGAACCAGAGACCCTTTTTGCTGGAAACTAAGCATTCCATCTTAGTCCTCAGGGATGAAAAGGCATTTTGATTCCAAATTGAGGATAAATGTAAATATCTACATCAACAACATCCACTAACTATCAGGTGGCACAGACCACGTTTGTCACCATTATTCTTCATTTAAAAAAAATGTTTTTTGTCTGTTTATACAATAACGGCTGAACCAATTCGAATTTGTTTCTAAGTGATGTATTAAAATTAACTTGAGATAACATTCAAATCAGTTGACTCATAAAAATTATATCACGCGCTCGTCGTGACGCTTGCTGGTCGGAAGAAAAAGCACTGCATGGCTGCTTTATTAGCGTGCGAAGGCCAAACGATAGAATGTACTTGAAAATAATGCGCTGTATAAATTATAATATATTAATAATAAAAAATAGAAGAAGAAAAACAAAATAGGCAGTAGTCCTGGTCTGTAAGTCAGTTTTTCAAATGATTTTCTTTTACATTGTTTATTTTATTTTCTAAGTAGGCGTTGGTTGCGTTCGTAACAAAAAAACTAGTATACACTCTATAAACACCAGGAACGAAGGCAAGCTAGGTATACCAGTTACTCGACTCCACAGAGTCAGTAATTAATTGATGGGGCAATGTATTATTATTACTAATAGGAGTTGGGCAGATCTTAATAATAACAGCTGAATAAAACATAACTGCGGTTACCAAACCGCGTGCCAAGCGTGGCAACTATGCCAAATGTTCTCCTATGAGGCAATCTATGGGGAGGCTTATGTTCAGCAGTGGGGTTTTGATAAGCTGCAAAGATAATATTGAATAAAACGTTATTCTGTTTTATTCGAAAGCAGATTTTTAAAAAGTGGATTTTCCAGTCAACTTATGTGACGATGGTTGATGATCAATCAACAAAGCGCTCGTCCAGACGCTGAAACGCTAATGTGGGTCTCATTCTCCTAAGTTAAGAGATCTGTAAACCAATATAATGTGTTTATATTAAGCAGCTATATTGTGGTTGCAGAACGAATGGATCAGCTCAACCGGGGTAAGACCACGCTCTCACAGAATACCAGCGTGAAATAGCAACTTAATGCTGCTGTGTTTCGTATGGTTAGTGTAGGGAACCGGATACCCCTTTTTACTGGAAACGCGCCATTCCATCTTAGTCCTCATGGGTGACAAAGTATCCGCAATTTGATTCGTAATCGAGCATAGATTTAGATGTCTATGGGTCACGGCAACCACTTACCATCGGGTAGACTGTGTGCTCGTTTATCAACCAATTCTATAAAAAAATTTCCTAATGGCATGCAAATTACCTCATAGCCTAATAGCTCAATAGAAAGCAGATATTCCCATATTAAAGAGAGACATTCCAATTTTATTTATTTGTATAGATTTATTAAGGACTTTTTTATTGCAGATATGTAAAAAAAAGTAAAGTTACAGCCTATATACGTCCCACAACTGGGCACAGGCTTCCTCTGAACCTCCTCTCTTCCTCAGGACAATGTTTCGCTGCCCTTCTCATGCATGTTACTTAAGGTTAGTATCGGGTTATTATAGCTAGGATAACATATTTTATACAGTATCACTTTTGGGAATATCTATTTCTACTTTTTAATTACTTTGTCGTCAAAACGCTCTGCGTATTCTCAGTAATGTGATTCAAAGAAGTTCTGAAGGTGGCCGTCGGTCGTTAATGGAGCGCGCTGTGGACAGTCGTTTTACTGCTTCTAACACTTGTACTCATCAGAAACAAATATGTTGGTTAACATGAGGACTAAAATAAATAGCGTCTTTCGTTGAATCAAATATTTCATATAAATATTTACTTCCCTATCAGGTAGAGACTCGATACTTTAAACGTAGCTCAGAGAAGGACGACAGACTAAAAATATACTATTTGATTGTTTTTAATGTACCACTTTTTTTAAAACTTACTAAAAAGTATAACAGAAATTCCTCTAGCGTACTACAAATAACCCCATATGGATAAAACGAAATACGTGGGACGCATGCAATAGGTAATAATAGTAAGGAGTGAAGGAAGTAGTTATTGTTGAGAAAACATTAGCAATGTAAATAAATTTGTTAGGGATTTAGGTGATATATTCATTCATCAATTATTGTCTATTTCATGCTCACCACATTTTTCTTTTTATGTTCTATGGGAATCTTAAGATTTATTTTAAGAACATAATTTTAATACTTTTTTGTACGTTTTAGAAACGCGCTATAATATTTTTTATTCAAGTAAACCAGCACTACAACAGTAAACAAATAGTTAACAACAGTAGTGGTAATAGTAAAATTTGTTTTTAATAATATTCAGGTCTTATTCTAAAATATTCTTTTTCTAAATTAGTTTTATTTTAGCTTAGAAACGTTCACTTTATGGCAATCAATGGCCATGCCTTACGTTCGGTAATGAACTTGTGACGCGCTGCAATCATCATGATGATTAACAACTCTGTGTTCTCAAAATTCATTCTTCAGTTCTCATGAGGTTTGTTTCCTGTAACGCCTCTGACGAGATTGTAGGAAATGTTACAGAGGATTAACTGCAGCGTCTTCCTAATAAAAACTCATAATCTTTTATATATATTCTGTTTTATTCGAACTTTGTAATCATTTTCTTTCGTTTTTTATTATTAGTTTATTTTTGCTGCACCGCCTCCCATATGTTTATCTCTGCTTAGCCTAATGGTTGACTGGGAGAGAATGCCTTAAGGCATTAAGGCCCCTATGTACGATTTTAATTTTTGTACTTAAAAGTTTAAATAAATAAATAATTAAAAAAAACTACAAAGCAACTTGTAAGAAATAACCTGCCAAGCGTAGCAACTATGTTAAACTCCCCACTGTGGGACTTCATGAGGAAGACCTATGTCTAGGAGTGGACTTCTGATAGGTTAGTATAACAGATGAATAATGAATGCGTAAGAAATATTTAAGCTATATTTCATCTTTTTCGTCATCGAGGCCGAATACCGAGTTCATCGAATACGAACATTCGGCCCAACATTATTAGGCAGAAGCACCTCGGTACCTAACCAATTTATATCAAAACCTTGCCCGACGCTCCCCCAGAAACCCTGACATGTTTTGACTATTTTTGCGAGAAAAAAGTATTAAGTTTGTTATTCTTAGCGAAAATTGATAATTATATGATAAAAAAGAGTGACAGGACATCTTCTATTTGGACTTATTTTAGAGAAACTTGACCACCAAAGTAAAGTAAAATGTACTAATACTAATGTAAGGTAATGTTTCTTTGCTTGATTCCAAAAACATTTTATCAAGCTTTCTATTTGCTATAATTGGAAATAAATTTACGGTGTTTCCACTTTAACGGATGTTCGGTGATTTAGCCGAATATTCGGTAAAGCTTCCGAATATGCCGAATACCGATTATAAAACGAATATTGGGCCCATCTCTAATTTTATCACAGAAATTTTTTTCGCTTCTCAGTATTTGTTGTACTTCATATAAAATATATACATTGTAATCGCAATCGAAATGTATCTACATTGTAAAAGATACGCGTAGAATGCTGGCAGCATTCGGAAATCTGTCACTTTTATATGTAGTCATAAATTATTCAATTATCTTCGCTACGGGTTATTTATCATCACACAAAATGTCCATAAATTGAAAATGTCAATGAGAAATTGTATATTTGTGTTTTATGTATAAATGTAACTAAATTTAATTAAAGAAATAAAACTGGATGGAGAGAAGACATCGTCACCGCGCGGTAACACAACGTAGCGTTTGGAACGTGGCCTAAATACATCGTGCTTAATTCACTGGATTAAGTCATTGAACTACAGCAGTTCTTTACGGATTTTTTAAATTAATATCGGTTCCTTTGTAAAACAATAAGTTAAACTTCGTGTGATATTGATAGAAATATGTATATTTCAATTACATTATTAATTACCGTCACCGTCACATCTTATCAAAAATCCACCATTTGCCATTGTTGCTATGTTAGGCTATGCTAAAAAAAACTGTGTTTGTCTACCGGCCTTGTAGACAAACGCAGTTTATTTTTGATGTCATAAAGGAAACGCTACCTACTACCTGTCTCCTGGTATGTTTCCCTCTGTCACTCCCACACGACGAGGTGGAGAAGTAGATATCTTATCACGCCACTACCTTTACCTTTAAAATTGCCATTTACCTTGCCTTCACCCTTAAAATGTCTGTGACGAAATTTGAAGCACATATTCAATTGCAAATATAATTGCGCATGCGTATATTTTACATCCCGTTGTCAAAGTTACTTACTTTCAACTGCGATAAATAATGCCCAAACTCAATACCAAATACTTAGGCTATTTATTCAAAGTCGTGTTTTATAACGAACGCGTGGTGAGACGCTGTCATCGCCAATAACTGCACAAACACATTCCTGACAATTAACAAGTCATCGAATTTGTTGGCGCCCGTTCTGTGGGAGTCAGACGAAATCCATGTTATCTTAAAATAAGCCTTACTCATTCTTAAATTGGAATAAGCAATAATTTTCCTCCCAATTAGCGTGGTCAACACAAGATTATAAGTATGTATTTTTGGTATTTAACGAGTTTGAAATAATATTCGAATGATATTTTAAAAACGAAATTAAAAATAATAAAAGTGATTTATACTTTAATCTTTCAGTAAATAAATAAAATATTTTAAAAACTATTTAATACAATTGCAGCGTTTAATCGCCCGTTTGAATACGTGTATTTTGCAGCAAACTCGAAACGACAGGTATTGATTGATGAGCGAACAACTGCCGTGTTTTGCATTCAGCTATTTACGTGCATTTCCTTTCCTCCGCTTAACCCGTCTGCCCCACTTGATTAATGGCACCTAGCGCCACCTATTACGAGAAGCTGAAGACTGGATGGATGTACGCATCACTTGGTAAGGAAACGGAGTTTAAGTCAGATCTCGTTAGTTGCTCGAAGAAAAGGAAATACTTAGATGACATTCATATTGAATAACGCAAAATACTGAAGGATGTGAGAGTATTCATGTAAGAGTTCTCTTGCAACAACCATAAAAAGTGGGTCAGTGTTATTCGTTAAAAAAATAAACTTTTTATATAAAATAACAGCTAACTTCAAAGAACTGAAAATAATAAAAATGATTTTTTCCTAATAGATACAGAATTCGGTGCTAAAACGTAGTACATCGAAAACTATTATTATTTTTAGCTTGAATTATTTTAGTAAGAATTTGGTGAGAATTATTTTATTATTTTTAGTTTTCTGAAGTTGGCTTTTAAATATTTATTAAAATTCCAATTGTTTGACCCCTTTAGTCCACTATTTAAAGAACAACCCAAGCTCGAATGTCTTTTAAATAATTACATTAAAAAGTTCAATCCCATTTTTACCACCTTTAGAAATTGATTATTTTTTTATTTTACATGGGACTATATCAGAAGTATACTAACCTATTTAATAAAATAGGAACCAATAAAAACTTTGGGTGTACAAAAAAATATAAGTAAATAATAAGTCGGGAAAAAAGTTTTTTCGTATTTTGTGCTAGTATAAAATCGAAGAAAAATTTGTTGGGTTGTACTATTTATATCTGTCTGGTTTTAATGAATACATTGAGGATATTAAGAAACAGAAAAAGTAAAAGAACACTTTTCCGCCATTTTTCAATTGTTTTGTTGTCCGTCAAAATGAGTGAATACAATTCTAAAGTTTATAAAAAAAATGAAAAAATGTGACTCAAGCCCCGAAAAAATTTATGACGTTTATGGGCCGAATGCAGTGTCAGTAAACAAAGTTAGTTGAAGTGTTTTCAATACGGGACTTTTGATGTCAAGGATGCAGCGAACGCTGGTCGCCCTCATATGGAAAAAGTCGATGCCCGTTTTGTAAAAGTGGAGCAAGATCGGCATATTAGTAGTAATGACATAGCCCAGGAATTGAGGATTGACCATAAAACAGTTTTGTTCCATTTGAAAACATCTGGGTATACAAAAAAGCTCGCTATTTGGGTACTACACATGCTAACTGAAAGAAACCTAATGAATCGTGTACTCATCCGAACTATTTTTGAAAAGATTGATCACTGGTGATGAAAAATGGATCACCTACGACAAGAACGAGTGAAAAATATTATGATCGAAGGGTTGTCAAGCTTCACAGGCTGTGGCGAAACCCGGATATCTTGAATTTTTATATAAAATACGAAGAAGCTTTTTCCCCGACCTATTATAACACAAATGTGTGCGTCTCCCGTCATAGAGTAAATTAACGAATTCTAAAAAAGTTTTTTATTTTATTTCATAAAATAAAGAACCTGCTTTAACAAAAAATTAACAGTTTTTTAACTTTTATTCAAATCAATACTTATTCTGGTGAGGCTTTTAATCGGTCAGATCATTTAGAATCACATTTTCGAAATGCTTAAGTTCTAGCATTTTAACTTTTTGATTAGGGCTACAAGTTCTATAACTAAAATAATAATTCAAAAACAGCCGGTACCAGTTAACAACAGTACGATTTCAGTTATTATTTGGATCCCCTGGGGTACGCTAACCCTTTAGATAGGAAAAGTTTAACTGAGAAAGTTTAATTGTTGTTTAAATTATAATTTCAGGTACTTTCATTAACAACGAAATGGCATAGATATTTGAATACCAAAGTAGTAAGCCATGTATGTACTATTACAAAATTCTTTTCAAAAATATATTCTTTATTTAAAACTATTTTTAGAAATATTCAGAATAGCTCCGCTTGCTTCTGTCACGTATCCCGACTCCAACTACAGGCTGCTCAGACTTGTGTACCACAGAGTAATTTGTATATTTTGTCCATAGAATACTATAATACATACATAATAGAACGGGGGAGTGGGCGGAGCCCGTGTAGCCACTAACACGTCAATTCACATGTAGAAATGTCAACACGAGATGAGTTTTGACGTTACAATCGTTTCCAAATTTCGCGTGCAAATTATTTAGAAAATGCTAAATTGCACGCTATTTACAAATAAATATGTATTAAAATTCGTCTGTAAACACAGCGAATCGGGTTTGTAGTAGTGATTAACTGATAATACGACGTAATTGCTTGTATGTGTGCTCCCGGCGACACCTACCCTCGTACAAAATAAGGTTGACAGCCGTTCTATTGTGTATTATAGTATTCTATGAGTTTGTCTACATTTCCGTAGAGTAAAACACTTATTTGTTTATACATAATGTAATAGCAGACAATCCTATTAATTTATAAGTATTATTTAAAAATGAATTCAAATACTGTTTCGCTGCAACTACTACTAATGTCATTTTTGAACAATGGCCTCCTACATTTTATTGCATTATTAAAGCAGTTATAATACCTATTATTTTTATACACGCTATAGCTGTATTATGGTTGTTACGCGAAAGTGTCAGCCCAACTATTTCTAATTATTTTCATAACAATTGTATAAATATTATAACGTAAGAGTTGTTGGTCCAGTGGTTGTAGTAGTCGATTGCTGATCATGAGGTCCTGGGTTCGACTCCAGGTAGGGCCAATAAAACAATTATTGAGTTTTTCCGTCAAGAAATTCTCAATAGCTGCCCGGAGTAAGGAAGTTGGCGGTGTCTCACCCGCGTGCCTCAAAAAGCACGAAATGCCATTGGTCCTGCACCTGATCTCTCCCATCGGTTTACCGTACCGTACAATGAGAATGAGGGAATAGAGAGTGTGTGTGTTTACACATACACTTGGGCACTATAATCCTCTGTCCTGCGCCGATGGCTAGTCTCCGTCGAGGCAGGCTGCCGTGACAGATATTCGCTTAGGAAGACATTATTATTATTATTATTATATTGTAAGTTACGCTTTAAAAGAAAGTCCCGCCGAGTCACTTGCTGTTTCTTCCCAAGACGGAGGGTTTTTTTCCGAACCAGTGGTAAAAGTAAAAAATTATTTTCAATAAGAACTATGTACATGTAATCAATACTGAATAAATTGGTTCTATTCTATTCTATTCAACAAGGAAGAATCACGCTAACACAGAATACCAGCGCAAAATAGCATCATAATGCTGCTATATTTTGTATGATTAGTGTGGAGATATTTTGTAGATGACGAGGCATTCTATCATACTCCTCAGGGGTGACAACTCATCTGCATTTTGACTCTTATGCGAAGATATATACGTATACGTATACGTCTATGGGTCACAGAATCCACTTACCATCGCTCGTTTATCACTCTTGTTCTATTAAAAAATCCATATTTGCCACGCTTATAGAAGGTTTGGCAACCGCAATTTTTTAAACATTTTGAGTTTTTATCAGGAAGAATCTGGAGTAAGCAAGTCTTCATTGAGACTGACGGCTGTGATCGAAAATCGGTCCGGAGGATATTATTATTATTGTATACTCGTTGACCACACTTATTTGAAATTTATGTGAAAAATCGATAAGGATGCTGGTATGGTGTAGTTATAGTTTAGTTATTTACTTTATATATTAAAACAGTCTCTTAATTTTACTTCGTTGCATTTAACTTCGTTGTCAAATGAATTTGACAACAAAGTCACCACGTTACCTATCTCCAGTTTCTTGCCTCTGTTGAATCTTATTTATGTGAAAAATCGATAAGGATGCTGCTATGTTCTAGTTATAGTTTAATTATTTACTTTATATATAAAAATAGTCTCTTAAATTTACTTTGTTGCATTTAACTTCGTTGTCAAATGAATTTGACAACAAAGTCACCACGTTATTGCTACCTATCTCTATTTTCTTGCCTCTGTTGAATCTTACAACACCCACGGGGTGTTCAATACGGGGTACCTGGTGAAAATTCTCTTACACTGCAACAACGAGATGATTTCTTAAATAAAATTATTTATATTTGTTTTTATTGTTATAAATGTCAAATAACGCTCCATATTGTTCGTTTATTATAATTTTTTTATAGGATAGGATGACAAACGAGCACACAGTCCACCTGATGGTAAGTGGTTGCTGTGGCCCATAGACATTTACATCTATCCTCGATTACGAATTAAAATACAGATGCGTTGTCATCCGTGAGGACTTAAATGGAATGCCTCGTTTCCAGTAAATACACCATACGAAACACGGCAGCATTAAGCTACTATTTGTCGCTTGTATTCTGGTAGAGCTTGGTCCTTCCCCGGTCGAGCCGACCCATTCGTGTTACAACTATACTACTAATATAACTGCAACATGGCTCTACAACGTGAAAATTGTAATTAAATAATTTCAATTATTTTAAGGACGATAATGTGTTATTGAACGGATGAATATAAGTTTATTAAATTGCCCTGAATATAGGTTTAACAGTATCACTAGTGTTTAAGGAACACTTTTATATAAGTGGTAAAATTAATAACGTTGTACAACCGACTTCAATATAAATAAAATGAAAACATCATCAATGAGTTTTAGTGAGACCAGCAATTGATTATATATATGTGTGTATATTATAGATAAACAATAAAATAGATTTGATATTAAAATAAAAAAAATTCTACTTAAAGGATTTGTTTTAAAAATATTATTTAGGATAGGATATGATGAAACTGAAAAGATTACTACAAGCGGTGCCTTGCGGAATGTTTGACAGACTTCGTATCTTCACGTACTCAAAGGATATGTAAATATCCTCAAAATACTTTCTGTATATTTCTTAAACGTGCAAATTTCCACATAACCACGACCTTTCCTTTTTCTGCAGTGAAGTTTGTATAGGTGGCGGAGCCACGCTGCAGCTATATTACTATAGTAACACGAATGGGTCGGCTCGACCCTCATTGAACGTGCTCTTACAGAATGCCAGCGTTAAATACCAGCTTAATGATGTTGTGTTTCGTATGGGTTTTGGTTGTGAGACGCAGACCCTTTTTACTAAAAACGAGGCATTCCATATTAGTCCTTAGGTATGACAACGCATTTGGGTTGTGATTCTTAATTGGTCACATATGTAGATGTCTATGGGCCATAGCATCCACTTACAATTTACATTTGCCTTTTATTTTTCCAATTAATAATTTGTGCCTGCGTCGCGAATCGAATTAATCTTGCTAATGTGAAATTCCAAGCGAATGTCCTGACCCTCTACTACCATGTGTCAGTCATATCATATCTTTACCGGTACAGAAA
>DWHP01006534.1:0-11370 GCA_018247895.1 Parnassius honrathi | reverse complement strand
CGTAGACAACTAGTCGACACAATTAACAGCAAATGAAGTTAAATTAATCACGAGATCTCAAACAAACGCCTAGTCACGTATCTTAATAGACTAACACGATATCGGCCGATCGATTTAACAAATTTTAACTTCGCGACGCGACGTAATAAAGGATTCTGGTCAGCCGACTACATCAGTAGGCTCAAGGGCGTGCAGTAGCGGAACTTGCAGCAAACTGTGTTCTAGACTGCGCGGCCGCCACTCGCGACAGGAATCCGTCCCCGCGCCCCGCTATCAACCGGTTCCTCGCTCAAATCGGGCGCAAACATAATCTATTTCATTTTTAATAGTTTGGTTGGGAGACTTCCACGTCCACTTAAGACTGCTCTTTTTCTTGAAAAAAGTGTTCATAATGGATAGCTTATATTCTTGCGCGTAGTGCATTAATTGTTGACCTCTGTTGAGGTCAAGAGAAATATTATAACCCTGAAATTATAACATACAGTTAATCTCATTTTTTCATCGGGTGTTTGAAATTTTTTTCCTTTTCGATTGTCTTTTCCCCGTGTCTTTTGTATACTGATTCGACACGCTTAATTACAACGCATTTTCATCGAAAAATTTTCTCGTTCTTTGGAATCCCTTTTGCCAAAGATATCGTGATTTACTAGAATCGGTTCAAGCTAAGTATCTACGCTCTTTAAACTACAGATGTTACTGTTCTTGGTTCTCATATACACATGTACTACAACCTCTTGCGTAGATACTATTTAACAATTTTAATTGATAGGCGATTACTGCTTGATTGTAGTATTATAGTGTAGTAGTATAGTATTGTAGTAGTACCTATATACAGTATTGTGTAACTTTTTCAATTGCTCTCGATTTGCCAATTGAATATACCTGCATGTACTAAGTCACTCGTAAAGAATACGAAACACTCACGTGCATCGTTTGTTTTTCTTTAATCTGTGCAAAACAAATGCGGGCAATCGTACGCCTTAGCGTCCCATAATGGAACTGTATGACAACAGCTTCTACATAATTTAGAAAAACTATAAAACTTGTATTGAATGACTTGTAATTTTTATTTTTATTTATATTTTCTTATAATTTTATAACGTTAATCTATTTTTTTCTTCTTTTTTCTATGTAATACATGTGTAATATTCATGATTCTGCTGTTAAAATGGCATGAAATGGCTAGGTATACATTGTTGCCTCTAGTTTTTTTTAGTTTTTTTTTTTATATATTTGTGTTCTCTGTGCCATATAAGCTTATAACTTTAATTAGTACAGTATTTTTCTGGATTATGGTGTTGGTTATGTAATTAGTTTATCTATTTACATAAAATTTGAATTGCAATTTTTATTATACAACTGTTTGTTGTCCATAATAAAACACAAATAAATATGAACATTTACTTTAACATCCTACACAACAACCATTACCGCCATTTTCAGTTTTTCTAAATTCAAAAGTATTCCTATCGCTTCGCTTCGCGTTACAGACTGTTCGGAAATATTATATCAGCCTTGATTCCAAAGTTTTAAGGACTTCGTACCAAGAATCTCTCAAACTTCCACACGCGTCCTCTTTAGCTGACCAACGTGTCAGATCTACTCTCTAGCGTTTTCCCTTTCTCGATTTGAGTCATTATTCTTCTTCAGCGTTGTGTTGAACTTGTTAAAAAAAAACGTTAATTTCTTGAAGCAACATGAAGAAGCGACAAACTTCCGTGCAACATTCAGCAGCCGCTGTTGCCACTAAATTAAAATAGTGGGCAGAGCAAGGAAGGAAAAGTTTTTTGAGTTCCGAGATAATGTCAGAACATATCTCTTTAGCTTACCTTTTAAAATTTAAATCTATTTAATTTGTGTAAGATATTAAAAAACATTCAACAAAAATCTGCCGCCCTAAACTCCAGCCTACTCAGCTCGTCACTGACCACGACAAACCAGCTCGTTCTAAAACTGTAGCTGTAGCATGGCTCTACTATAAATTACAATTATTTTAAATGTATCTTCTAGGTGCATTCCAACGAACGTTTAATAACAGGTCACTGTAGTAGACTTCTCGTTGACGCTCCTAGAATGGCCATAAAATATTTTACGACAGTGACTTGGGAAAGTTGCGAAAGCTAATTTGCATTAAATTGCATTTTAATAACTAATAAAGGATGCGGTTAACACGCGATTCAAGGAATACCATCAATCAATATTATTACGTTGTTATTAACCAAAGCCTGACTCATTGCAAAACCAATTACATTATGACTTTCGCAATTTAAACTTTTACCTACATTTTTTAAATAACTTAGTTGGGAACTCAAATTACAAACAAAAATGAAACTTCATCATTCCCTTGACGAAAAACCTTTTTACGATAAAATAAAACTATTATTGAAAACTTAAATTGACTTAATGAAAAATAAAATAAAATATAGAACGACGTGATTTAATGGACTGCGCCTGAAGCAGCTGAAGCTTATCTATAAGTACGTACAACAAAATCGTAAATAATATATAAATAAATCATTTTTATCTGTTTGTCTTGCTTACCTAACGTAAAGCTTGGTCTTGTTTTATTTAAATCGGCTTATAAGTAAAAATATTTGTCAATTCAAAGAAGTATAAAGAACGTCCCGACAAACATGATGAGTACACAAGTCTGAAGGAAAAGCGCTTCTCGACTGCTTCCACCGGCTTGCACTGACACAACGACTAGAAAAACATGAAAAAAGTGTGCTATTGGTAAAAAATTGGGATATAATTTAGTTTATTAATATGTTTTAATCACAAATTTATATTAAAGGAAAAGTTCTTGATTGACAGCCTCGTACCGGTAAGCGAAGTAACTCGGCTCTCCACTGGATAGAATATCGACCCGGCAAAACATGCAGGAAATCAATTGTTGCAGGTAGCTTACATTATGTTTGTGGCATTCTTTGGGGGAGACCTACGTTCATCAGTGGATTTGTGATGATGAATAGATGATGATTATAAAATCATTATTAAAAATGGAAATAAGAGATAGGCAAACGTCACTGCTTGTCAGTCGGATATACAGTGTAAGTTGTAAGAAATTTGTTAAAGAGTTAAAAGAAGGGGACTTTTCAGAATAAATTAAATTACGAAGACACAGAGAAGTTGTAATAAATTCTCTAATAGTTTGTAATAATTGTAGGTGACAAATAAATGTTATTTAGTTATTTTATTTATTATATACTTAATATAGTTTAATTATTTAAATAATCTAGTGTTCCACATTATTAAACCCATAGTGTGAGCTACAAATGATGGTCTGAAACACAGGTCCAATTCTCTTAAATTCTCTAGTCTTCAACCAGTATCTCTGAAGAATCCCTCGCTGAGCATCCACGACCAAGCTACTCCACTTCTGAGCGTGGGTGCTCAGACTGTCCCAAGTATTCTGGGGGAGGGGAGGGCAAAATTCCGCTCAAGACAATAACTACTCGGGGCAAGCTGAGCAACAAGGCGAAGGCGACCCCTACCACGCTATCCGTGAATTTCCGCAATATCAAGGGACTTCACTTAAATTTAAACGCCGTCCACTACCATCTCGAGACGGCGAAGCCGGCTCTTCTCTTTCTAACCGAGACGCAGGTGTCCTCTCCGGATGATGCTTCGTATCTCTCCTACCTGGGGTACAAACTGCCCTGTCCTGAAGAATCGGACCTGTCCATCCTTTGGCTACGCGTAGACAGCGACATCCATCCGCACGTCTACGGGTGCCTCCATAGGCCTCATAGCGGTAATGCCGAAACAAACTGACTCATCGACCACGTCCAAATGGCTACAGATTCGTTGCTACAGCAGATCATGATCTTCGGCAATTTTAACGCCCACCACGCCGAATGGCTTGGTTCACGTTAAACCGATCATGCGGGGAGATCTGTTCATGATTTTTCCTTGGCATATGGTCTGATACAACTGGTTACTTCACCTACGCGGAATCCGGACGTGGAGGATCATGCACCTTCCCTGTTGGATCTTCTGACCTCTCATCTGGACAGATATCAGTTTTTCGTCGATACCGCCTTGGCTCCTTGGATCACTGTCTTGTCCGGAGTGTGGTACCACTCACGCCGAAATCGCGCTTGCATCTGCAGGCTGCCGCCGTGTTTGGCACTATGGGCCAGCCGATTAGGATAGGATGCGGTCTTTTTTTTCATCATACCCTTTGGGGCGAGTTTGCTTTCCGCCGGACGATCCCAACGTTTTTGCTGATTCTGTCGCTGATGTGATACTTCAGGGTATGGAACTTTTTATTCCTTCCTCTATGGTTCTCATCGGAGGCAGATCTCAGCCATGATTTAGTCGTTCCTGTAAAATAGCATAATGCTATAAGCAGGAGTGCTACCGGCTTGGGCTGACGCATCAACGTCCCGGGATATAAGCACCAGCGCCCTAAAAAGGAAGTATAATTCCGCCTCCAGGTCGTTCTAAAGAGTCATTGCCAAGGCAAAGTCAGAGCATACAGCACTTGTTCACCTTCCTTCTGGAACCCGTGCATTCTGGTCTCTCGCCAAGGCTGTCCAAGGAAATTTCTGTCAGCCATCTCTTCCATCTCTTCATAGGGAGGACAAATCACTGGCCCATGCCGCAAAGGAGAAAGCCGATCTGCTTGACTTTTTCATTGCGTCCAACTGTGTGAGTGCGCGGTGTGAGTGCTCCATGCCCGAGGAGCGGTTGACACAGCGCTCGATTCTCAAGGCACTTCTCACCCAGGATATCCACAAGTCGAGTGGGCCTGACGTTATCCCCCAATTGCGCTAAGGAGTGTGCTCTAGAGTTGGCACCGGTCTTAACGCGTCTTTTCCGGTACTCCTACTTCCTAGGCGTAGTCCCAAAACCATGGATGATGACTATCGACTATAGCGATACGACGATATGTATAATATGATAGCCATCCATATTATATATATCGATAGACTGTATATAATATAGATGGCTATCGTCCACCCGATCCCCAAAAAGGCGATCGCTCAGACCCGTCCAACTACAGGCCCAGCGCCATCACCTCCTTGTTCTCCAAAACAATGGAGTCCATTGTAAACTGATCTTGTCTGTATCTGTATTATTACATACTGTATTATTACAAGTACACTCTTTACATCACATGTAAAGAATGTGTCCGAGTGTGGTCGTAAAAAATACTATAGTCAACCAAATCTAATAACCTTCTGACAGCTGTCAGACTTGTTGGACTAGGCGTGCCAATCAAAAAATCGGTACGTACAATATTCGATTCTTAAGAAAAATCGATACCGATTCTTGAGAGTTGGTAATCATTTACAGTTTTGCTTCGATTAGTACCAGAATAAATTACAAACGGATAATTTAAGTTTCTTCGTATTTATTGCTACTGCTTATTTCTAAAGGCTAAGATACAAAAATTTAAGATTGAAACTATATAAAAAATAAATTTATTCAATCACTATCACTACGGCTACTTGAGCTATCGTTGTTTAGATCAATTATTATTTGATTTTCAATAATGTAATCAAAATGATAATAATCTTCATCATCTCATCAGTTAAAGTCATACATAATAATTTCTTATGTTTTCTCCAGCACTTTCGAAATGAAATGAAATGATTAAAATTTTATTTCAAATATCTGCCCAATCATCCTTTGTGACATGGGCTTCCTGCAGCAAACCTTCCACCTTCTTCACCGTGAAAAGAGGATTGGTGTTGTGTCGTGCTGCGTAGCCTGTAAAAGCATGAGCTATTTTCAACCCGTGTGTGTTTAGGTTGAGTTAATATGTTTGCATTTAAAACATTTAATTTAAGAACTAGCCTTTTATTTGCTAGTGGTATGGTGGTAGTCTTACAATTTTATGCCCGTTTTCTTCTGTTAATTTATAAATTCTACAAAAGTTTACGTGGTTTATTTCACCTTTCTAACTGTATTAGCTATGCTTTTAATAATTTCATGTCCGCTTCCACTCCATTGTGTTGCAGCCATGCTACTACATCTGCTTCCTTTTGTTGTCGATTTGAACAGAATGTTTACGGGGCGTTGTCCATTATTATGGTGCTATTCGCAGGAATATTTTGTAAAAGGGGTATATACCACTCTTTGATTTTTTCTGCATCTATTTCGTCATGGTATTCTTTTGTACTCTTCGATTGGAAAGCTCATTAATAATTTTCTACAAATCCTCCTCCGACAGATCATGCATGGTCATGGAAAATTATGAGGCGCTCACCTTGCCCAAAGGCACCTCCAAGCAAGATGCTTCGGTCGTCTGTCCATATCCTCGGTACAGCGTGGATGGCGTTTAACCTCGTTTCATCAATGAATATTACATTATCCCCATTGGTTATATTTTTCGTTTCTCTTAAAAATGTTATTCTTTTTTTTTGTCATGCCTATTCATAATTATTTTGCTTTTATCAATGTTTTTGTATCGGAAGCCCATGTGGTTTAAAATGGTTCCCAATGACTCTATAGTACCATTGTACAAGTCGGCATCTACTAAACTTTCTTGCAGCTTCGTCGCAGTAGGGTCTTCACTCCTTGTAAAATAGCCGTAGACATGGTTTGTAACAGCATCTGCGTCGAAATGATTTATATCTGTTACTGGTTTACTATTGTTTCGTTTCTTGTTTGGCGTGTGAAGTAATTATTCTCACTGCCTGAAGGATCGTAGTTTGTTTATATATTTTGGTTATTTTGAATGTTTCAAACTTAAATAAGTGATAAAGAACTATACATGTTGTAATGTAATATACAATACTCAAAGAACTATACATGTTGTAATGTAATATACAATACTCTATAATTATTGAGATTTATGTAAAACATTATTTTAAATCGTGTGAGTACGCCTGTTATTGCGGAATGATTAATGACAAACGTCAAAAGGTATTTCTTAAGGCTGCAGTACACTGATCGCGAAATTCCTCGCCCGAAATATTCGCCAAGGTCAGCCGAGGTACGAGGAGCGTCGGTACGCACTCGCTCAACTTCGTGAGGAACTAGTCGCTCACAAGCTAGGCGAGATGGAGGACGTATAAGTGGCAGGTGCGCTTGATTTGTGCACTGTTGCGTATTTTAACTATGTGCATATATTTGGATGCAAAAAAATTAAAAAAGGTTCCATACTACCGTTTCTCCCTAGAGCATAGAGAGTTGCAGTTATATTAGTAGTATATTTGTAACACGAATGGGTCGGCTCCACCGGGGAAGGATCACGCTCTCACATAATACCAGCGTAAAATAGTAGCGTAATACAACTGTGCTTCGTATGGTGAGAGCAGGGAACCGGACAACCTTTTTACTGGAAAAGAGGCATTCTATCTTAGTCCTCACGGGTGACAACGCATCTGCATTTCGATTCGTAATCAAGGATAGATGTAGATGTCTATTGGTCACAGCAACCACTTACCATCAGGTGGACTGTGTGCTTGGTTGTCACCCTATCCTATAAAAAAAGAGCAACTCCAAAAACAATAGTGTTTGCCCTTGTGACCAATTCATTTTTAACTTAAGCAATTTGGAGCGAATTAAAAAGTTTTTAAATTAAACAGCATAACGTTAACTTTATAGAAATAAGTCGAGTAACGTACAGGGTCACTTCGTCCTCGAAATTTCGTTCCTTTGACTCGGACAGAAAAAAATGACAACGATCGGAAGTCACCCGAGGCGAGGCGAGGTTGCCCGAAGTGAAGCGAAGTGTCCCTGTACCACCCGTCTTTGCCCAAATTCGTTCAACTTTGCGAGAAGTGTACTGCAGGCATTAGATTTGGTTGACTATAGCGTAATATAATATTATTTGTCAACCAACGTCCCTTGTGGTAGTAGCAACTACGAGTTAGAACTCCACGGATTTTCATGTAAAAAAATTTTGGTAGGTTGTCGCGTCACGTTGATTTGAAGGACTTTTATCTATGTTTATATACCATGGATTTTACATACTACATACTTCGTGAAATATGTAGAGATGATGGCAGAAAAAGCGACGCTATGACGTTGGTCCTTTGTGAGAAAGACAAAGCCCTTGTGTGGAATGCTATGAACTTAGACGCTCTGGTGACCATTCCTCTCATGGGTACCTTGTTTAGGGCCGGGGTAACAATAAAGTCAGGTAAACTGATTAAATGATGTATTTCTGTCAGAGTGTCCGTGTAGAGTAGAGACTATCGGTCTGACCCCACGGACTTGCGATGAACAAGGGTGGTGGTTCTCGTTTCGCGCATAAGTTTAGTACAAGCAATCAGGGAGGAAACGTAGCCAGCGTTCTTAGCACTGTACCGCGAGGAATAGTATGATATTTAGACTATATGGATATTTTTAGTTTTTAATCTTATTTTTTTATAATCTTTAAGCGTAAAATAATTGTTTATTATTACGTTATGTGTGTATCTAACCTAATGAAAATATAGTTAAGTTTTTGCAAGTTTTAACGTAATAAAACTTTTAGTTTCAAAAAAACTGGGTATACGCCTTTCCTAACCTCCGCCCCAACGTTGTATGGTATCGAACAAGTCAACCTTGACTGCACGAGTAAATAAAATATAATTGTTATGTACAAAACCTACTTTACTGCTGAAGATATATCTCCATAGATTATCTCATATGGACAATTTTTGTATAGTTGCCACGCTGGGGTTGGCAAGCGCATTTTTTTGTCATTTTGAGTTATTATCAAGGAAATGCTGCTACCTATCTCCCGTTTCTGCTTCTCTCTGTCGCCTCTAACAAGTTATACGGATTGCAATCGTTATATATTGTTGAGTTTTTACTATCAGCAAAGTGCTTCGACAAAATGCTCCAGTGTACAAACAAACGAACAAATAATTCAAGTAAATTAATGATGCACGATAAAATGCGTACAAAACTAATTTCATTCGACGTGTTATTTTTATTTTCCAGGATGGGCGGTTAGAAGTCGTGATTCTAGACTACCAGACGCTTCAAATCTCCAACCCTATCGTTGACCTTATGTATTTTATCTTTAGCGGATCAGACGAAGAGTTTCGTGCTAAACATTATCGTCAACTCCTCGATCATTACTACATGGAACTTTGCAACGCTCTTACTAGGTTGGATGTCGACGCTAACGAGGTGTACCCAAAGGAGGCTTTTGAAAGCGAATTAGAAAAGGTAAACAAAAACGTAGCTTTCACGAGTTCGCTTTGATATAAATGCTAATGTCGATATTACTGACAATATTTATTTCTTTGCTAATAATTTGAGTAATAAAATACCTAGGAGGCAAGTCTCCTTCACTGCCTAAGTTTTCGTTTAGTAAGCATCCATTTAGTTATCGTCTCTTAATTAGCCTGCACTTCTTTGTTGCAGTCTGAAGAGTATAGTGTGCCAGTATCTTAACAGGCTATGAGGCTTTGCATCTTTGTCCTTGAAGATGACAGGTGGACCATATGTTCATTTGTTAAGTGAGTTTTATTAAAGAATATGTTTAAATAATTTTTGTATTTCAGATCCAACCATACGGTCTGTTTATAAGCTTAATGTTGCTGCCGATGGTGACCGTTGAAGCTGAGAACGCGCCAAAAATGGATGGCGATGGTGACATCATGGATTTCGCGATAAAACCGAACGAACTCGCAGCAAAAAGATTGAATGGAGTCGTCGATGACTTTGTTAGGCTAGGTGTATTGTGATAATTATATCAATTCAACTGTGTAGTAGTATAGTATTACACCTATTCAAAGTGTTCTGAATAGATTGAAACAAGCAAAGGAAAAGATAAAAATAATATCGATTTTAGAAGTAAAATTTGTACAAAGACACGAAAATAACCATCGAAAGCAACAAACGTAAACGAATTAGTTCTTTAGCGAAGAACGAGCTTGCTTGGAGCATCACCTTGCGTTAAGTCCAAATTGGTGTTATGGAAAACATCTTAAAAAAGCTCACTCAGCAAAAAAACAGATTCTTTAGAAATTGTTTTATATCTAAACTTTAGGAAAATAAGTGATATTTAGATTTTAAATTTTTTCATTTAGATTTTAAATTGTAGTAGTATAGTGTAAAATAAAAATGACATTAGATGTCCAGAAAACTAACATAAATGATCAAGATATTTGTGTTATCAGTTCTCTAGATCAATAATTCTGCTAATAAATCCTGCAGTAAGTTTGTTTACAAGCCGATGTCTATTTTATATTAATCTCTTATTTTAGGTTATTAAATAATGTCTCCAAGACCGAATTTAAAGTCCACTCTCTATTCACTTACTATCATAGTCCGATGTAGATCCGACACGAACGGAGAGAGATAGGGGGTAGGATCAACGACTTTACATGCTCATGGCACAGCGGTGAAATACCGTCACCTTTTAGACTCAGGTTCGAATAATTTTAGATTGAATCAACTATTTACCCGAGGCATAGCACGCGTGGACTTTAATTTAGCAACATTAATCAATGTTGTTCCGTTCTTAATTTGGCAAAGTTCGATCACTATTAGAGACACCTCGGTGTCTGTGTCTTTCTTTATTTCTGTCTGTCACATTTTTTTTTATTCTCAAAGACTATTGAACGTAGATGATTGGTATTTGGCGTAGATCACTGACCTCTATATTAACAAGTACGCCAGACTGGCTATAAACCGTGCCATGTTGAGACAATGTGATTTGCGCCATTTTGGCGCTGACTGCAGGAATGAACGTCCACGAAAAAAATAAGAGGGATAAAACAGCGGGACAAAATAAATCGATAAAAATTCTATACCCTACCTATACCTAAGCAAATAGAATGGACTCTATGGATAGATTGCCTCTACCCGTAACGTCCATTCTATTTATGTATCATATTAATATAATGCCATCATCGTTCATTATCATTAAAGCCCTTTACAAGTCCACTGCTTAACATAGACCTCCGCAAAGTAGTGCCACAAAGCACGGTCCTAAGCCACCTGCATCTATCTACTTCCTGCATGTCTTATCAAGTAGTCACTCCATCTAGTAGTGGGACGTCTTACACTTCAACTGCCGGTACGAGACTGCCACTCGAGAACATTTCTTCCGCATCGGTTATCGGTTCTTAGAGCTATATGGCCGGTGCATTGCCACTTCAGCTTACTAATCCGTTGGGCGATGTCAATCACTCTGGTTGTTACGGCCCTGAGTTGCCCAGGCGAAGGTCGACTGGACTGGGGCCCATAGCAATCCCAATCGGCGGACAACCCGGGGGAGAGCCCAATGGCTTATGGAGAATTCTTATAAATATCCCTGGCTATTATCTCAAAAAAAACTTACCCAGTTTAGGAGTAGGGTATACCCCAAGGCGTCGTCAGCGTGGTGTGAAGGTAATGTGAGTGTGTTTGTGAAAGAAGGTGTACAGTGAGTGCTGACTTCACCAAGGTAGGCGGACAACCCGCCGTCGCTGC
>DWHP01006533.1:0-11370 GCA_018247895.1 Parnassius honrathi | reverse complement strand
AGTGATCGTAATCCAATAAGTGTTTACTAGTATCAATATGGCCAAATGTAATACAGTTTCAGTCACGCAAATTAAGGTCCTAACGCACACACGATTCACATATCAACCGAAACGAGAATAAATAGGACTTAGAATACCTCAAAACTAAATAAAAACGTATTTCTCCACATTATACATTTCATGAATATTAAGTCTACTTATAAATTACAAAGACATCCTTGACAAACTCAATTGACAAATTAAATTACAAAGACATCCTTGACAAACTCAATTATTGATTGACAGGGAACCTTGGCCCTGAGGTCCGGGACAACTAGAGGCCGCAGGAGCCCGGTAGTATCGAGACCGACTAAAGGGGGGAGTGTGGTACTCCAGTCTCGGCCACTCAGCTAATGGGGGTGAGCAGGGTCTAGCGGACCGCTGAGTGGCCGTAAGGTTCCTCTCAACACACTGAGGGGGGGTGACGATTCCCCCGCCCCTGGGGGAATGACCTCCCGAACGGTCGGGTGAAGGACCCCCTTCAAACCCAGGGGCTCGGCGGCCGGCAGGGGATCGCCGAGTGTCGCCCGAAAGAGGGCGTGGCTGAGCGCCACCGCCCGTAGGAGTGGGGGGCCCGGCAGAGCCCCAAGAGGAAGCGTCGTTCGCACCCAGGCACAAAACGGCATGGTGGTTGCCTTGGCAGTGTGTACAGGGCCGCTGGTGCGGGCAGTCTCGTTGGAGATGCCTTTCCAAGCAAGAGTAGCACCAGCGGCGCTCCCTGGCGATGGTTTGCCTAGCCAGAACCGGCTTACCTAACAACTTCGGGCACGCAGTCGCCCGGTGATACGAGGCTCGACAATAGGAGCAGGGGGCGCCTCCCTGGCTGCTAAGCCGCTATAAGATGGTAGGGGGCGGCGCCCTCCCGAGGGAGCTCCTCTCCGTCTTAGGGGGGTTGGCGACGACTTGCCCGGTGGAGTCTGCCTCTCCCTGGGCACGGCCTGGTTGGCTGTCCGCAGGTCGTCGACAGTGCCCGCCGCGTTCTCAAATTGCCTGTACTGCTCTTTCAAGAACTGCAACAAATCTCTAAAGGGCGGAATATAGAAAGCGTCATCCCCGCCATGCCTCTCCTCGAAATGGATGCGCTTATCGAGAGGCAGGCGGGACAGTACAATGTGGAGCAACAAAAAGTACCATTCGTCCACATCGTGACATGAAATATTGGGACTTCCTAAATCTAATCTAATCCTATCTAAATCTAAATCCTAATGTATAGCATAATTTTAATATTAAAAACTGCAATTTTATGTACGAAATACAGTTGAGAGGCAATCCGGGCGGTGTTTGTCTATGCAAAGTTATTCCTCTGTTGTCCCCTAGATAATGAAGCCAAAGCATATTGTTGCTTGCCATAATTAATCTCTAGTATATGGCAGTGATAATTAGCGCCATCTAGTATCAAGTAGCAGAGATAAGAGCGTTAAGATCTTTCTCGAAAATTCACTTGCGTCATCTGGTATGAAGTAGCAGAAATAGAAGAGCTTTCTAGAAAATTTATTGCTACAACACGGTCACATTAAGTTGACGTATTGCTGGAAATCGAGGCCCCGCCTGCTTCCCCCGCATTCCCTTAGCTCGCCCGGCAGTCATCAGTATGGTTAGCATCTCTGTTACCGATACGCGCGTCGATACGATTGCTATTGTTGTTATTGGATATTTTGTTACGTTTTCGTTATTGTTTAAGTTTTTGTTAATTTTGGACTATTTTTGTTACTACTGATTTTTTAACATGGGAAAAACTATACACAGTGAAGGGAGTATTGTGATAAATAAAAAAATATAAGTACTTTTTTGGAGGTACATATTAGTAATTCACTAAATTGATACAATTATGTTGTGGTAAATTTATAACCATTTTATTTATTTTCAGGAATACTGGGAAAAAGATGGTCTGGTTGACGACATACTGCAGCAACTTGTAATCGATCTTGGAGGAGAAGAGTCATCCGACAGCGAGATCGAAAGTGAAGAAGAAGACAGTTTAGACCATGATATTGTACCAATTATTTATATTGAAGATGAATTTTGAATAAATATTTATCTATCAACATAAAATAGTTTTAAATTATATTGTACAAAAATATATGATGCAACATATTGCAAGGTTAATAAATAAAACCTACGCTCCAAAATCAAAAATATATCAAGAATATCAATTTTGGTAATTCAATCGGCAGTTTTTATTGTCACGAACCCTAAGCTGGTAACTTTTGGTTTTGTATTTGGTAAGGTGGAAGTGGGATAAAATCATGCCGATTTTACCTAAGGACGAAACTGACTGTGTCCGTATCCGAAGTCAACGCCAGCAGGAGACGTACCAGAGACGATTGGTTGTGCAATTTAGGTACTTTTAAGATGATGCTGCAGGACAGGCCTGTCAGCAGGCGGAACAGGCCCACCGATTGGAAGTGCAGCTGCAGGGCGGACAGAAAGAACAGGCACGTCGACAGGAGGAACAGGCCCGTCGTTTTGAAGAGCAGCTCCAACGCAATATGGAAGAGCAGATGCTATTCATGAAGGACTTTCACGCTTCCTTCGGGAAATAAGCGAAAGAATAAGCGAGGTGAGGGATAAGGTTGCTAAACATCACAACCGCCTATCGGAAGCTGAAACCTAAATCGTCCAAGTGAGCAACGTGATGGCTGACATGAAGAGAACGCTGGTCAACCTCAAACCTGGAGATGGAATTACAGCTCCCTTAGTAGCTGCAACTCCTTCGCTATGTGAATTCAAGGTTTCCGCCGTTCAACGGGACCTATTCCTGGTCGGCCTATAAAAACCAGTTCGAAGCTGTTATGAAGGCGAACGGCTGGAATAAAAGTCAGGCCATGACTGCTCTCACACTAGGCTTGCGCGATCAGTCCTTAACTATTCTGGAAGCTCTCGGTAAGGAAGTGACTTACGAGCAGCTCCTTCAGGCATTGAAGGCGAGATATGGCGGCACTCACCTGGAACACGTCTTTCGTGCGCAACTTAAAGATTGCATGTAATGCATCAACAAAAACCTGCAGCAGTGGTCCCTTGAGGTGGTGAAGCTGGTTCAAAAGGCATACAGGTCTGTGCCTGCACTCATTGCAGGGAACCTGGTGCAGACATTCATCGACGGCATTCGCGATCTGGAAGTTAGAGTTGCTGTGAAGCTCAGGCACCACGTGACGTTTAAGGGAGCCTTGGCCCATGTACTGGAGGTGGAAGCCGTGCGGCGGGATCATCATTCCCATCTCATCATAGAAATGGCAGCAACTACGGTTCCCGACCGTAATAAAGGGTGCAGCCCTAGGTGCTATGGCTATGGGAAAAGGGCCATCTTCGATCCAGCTGCCCCAAGCGAACTGTGGAAAGGGAAGGTGATCGACCTCAAGGGAGTAGTGCGGCTAACGGCACCGTCCAGCAACGGCAGGATGAGCGTTCTCCTCATGTTAGGGAGATTGCAGCAGCTACAGTTCGCGACCGCAATATAAGTTGTGGGCGGTACCCAAGGTGTTAGGGCTGTGGGGAAAGGGGCTATCATCGGTCTAGCTACCATAGGCAAACTGTAGAAAGGGAAGGTAAGCGATCTCGAGAGAGTAGTGCAGCTGACAGCATCGCCCAGCAGCAGAAAGAATACGACTTTGTGATCGAACATTGCAGCGGGAAATCTTATGGCAACGCAGATGTATTGTCAAGAAAACCTTGTCCTGAAAATTTCAAGCAATGTACTAGGCACGAGGGTAAGAAAGTGATATATGTGAGGACGCTTAGGATAGACCACCTCAGTAACGAGTGAAAGGACAGATTACAACATGAATGAATAAATGAATATACTATTATTGTACACCACAAACAAATATACAGATAACAAAACAAAAAGCAGATTATAATATTATGTAAATACAATTTGGCAGCCTTATCGCTACGTAGCGATCTCTTCCAGGCAACCAAAGGTGTAAAGATTAGAACAATGAAAACTAAGTAGGTGGTGCAATATAAATATACATTATATAATATTAATACATGCGATTTATAGACAATACATGCAATATCCGTACGAGTGCACTAGCTCGGTATACAGAGTAAAGAATAATGGAAAGAGCATTGTTTACTTCTCAATTAAATCTTTTTTATTTATAATATTAGTTCCTACAGATCATAAATTCTGTACTTTATTCGTTACAAACATACAAAAAAATAATCTTTCCTCTTTATAAAATTAGTATAGGTTATAAGTTCTGTAAAGTAGTTATTTTGTAAAGAAAAAATATTGAATTGACATCGATTTCTTTACTGAATTGTTGCATCGTACATAAAATACTTCACGTAACTGAATTGTAAACTGTTTGCTTTTGTGAGTTTTACAAGATGCCGTAATGCAAGTTGCATAAATAGTTAAGAAAGAAATTAACAAGTCCCTGTTTGCCCAATAGTAGGGGTAGGTACTGTGTGTGTAAATTTTCACAAGACTACTTCGACCGGACAATCACTTACACCCGTATTATGTCGGTTTTTCTTAATTATGTACTTACCTCATACTTTCGGACAATACATTGACATTACTTGCGGTCTCTGTGCTTGCGCTACTCTGTACACTATTTTCCGACTCGGTCGTGATATCTACATTTTTAGAGTTTCACGCAGAAACGTATAAAGAATCAGTTTTGCTAATGTAAATTAGTATAAATCCAGTCTATTAAGCCACCTCCAACAAAAAAGTACCGTAAAATTAAGTAAAAATATAACCTCAAAGTAGAACGTACCACATTCGAGGAGCGTTCTTGTGATAAACTCTCTTTGTTTTACCACTTGAGTAATATATTTTTCCACACTTATTCACATTTATAGTCACTTAAAGGCATGTAAACCCCTAAACTAACGATTTTCAATACGGACATAAACGTCTATTGTCACATTACGCCACACATCGAAGCGCCTGGTAATTTATGACGGCAAACTTTTATCTGGCAATATACAATATTATTACTAGGCGTTTGTAATTGAAACGAATTATGTTAATAAAAAAAGTAGTATCGCAAAAGGTCGAAAATTAAGAAGAATGAAGAAAAATGAAGACCTTCGCAATCACAATGCAAATATTTTTACGTAAAAATAATTTTTCTAATTAAAAATAGTTTTGGAAGAAAAATAATTTTGAAGTATCATTTCTTAACACTTTCTTTAAATTGGTATATTGACTTATTTTAAAATTTTAAAAAGGACCTTGTGAAGGAACCAAACAAACCTACAAAGTATGTTTTAATGCTTAGAATTACATCAGGTCAAATTTCTAGTGAACAGAAATACATAAAGTTTCACCAGTTCTCTTCGTATTCGGCCCTAAGTAGTCGCTTAAACATAACAATAATTTGTGCTTCACGTATGCGCAATGGTAGGGCATTCCAGAGCTTGATAGACTAGACAGTAAAAGATTTATTAAAAAAGGAAGTATTGTGAGTTGGTACCCTTAAAATGAATTTTATTGAAGAGCCTAGAGGTTCTCCTGGAAGCCCTACAAAGTTAAACTTCTCCTTTAGAAAAGGAGGTGTAGAATGGTGAAATAATACACTGTACAGAATAGCAAGAATATGCATATTCCAGCGAAGTCAGATAAGTAACCACTTGAGACGTGACCGAAATTAGGAAATATGGTCAAATTTGCGCAATCCAAATATAAACCAAATACGAGTGTTTTGAAGTCTCTCAAGCTTATTTAGATGGTCCTCTGTTATGTCTACGTAGCTTGCGTCTGCATAGTCGAGAATCGGAAGGAGAAGAGATTGTGCGAGCATAATTTTTGTAGGAATGGGAAGAAATGTTCAAAGGCGACGCAGAGAACAAAGAGCGACAAAGGTTTTCTTACTTACTTCGGTCAGTTGGCGTATGCAATTTAAGGAATTATCGAGATAAATACTAAGATTTTTGATATTGTCAAAGTAAGGGATTAGAACTCCATCAAATTCGACAGGTGGTACGAAGTAATATCGCCTGCAGTAATATCACACCAAGATGAGTGAGTTTCATCAACACGAATACACTGCCGACGGCCACAGAGATAACTTTGAAACCAGTCAATTACTGATGGAGATATGTTAAGGGAACACAAAAGACTCAACAGTATATCGAAATCAACAGTATTGAAAGCATTTTTAAAATATAGCAAGGTCATGGCTGTGAGTTGTTTATTATCCATACCCCACCGCATGTCATCAGCAACTTTGATTAAAGCAGTAGCCGTACCATGACCGGGACGGAAAGCGGATTGTAAAGGATTCAAAAAATTGTGCTTATTAAGGAAAAGGGTCAGCTGCTAGCAAATAAGTTTTTCAAGGACTTTAGAAAGGAAAGGTAAGATATACACAGCTAGAAGCTAGAACACAGCAGGAAGATCCGTACATCAAGCCGATTCTGGAATGGATGAAGGCCGTCTCAGTGTTTCGAGTTCGACCACTAAAAGCTGTTGGGCCCAGTGGGATAGCTTGCTGCTTCAGGATGGAGTTCTGTGCCATAAATGGGAAAATGGTTGGGGAGACAGCTGTCATTTGCAACGGTTGTCCCTAAAACTATAGTACCGGATGTTTTACAGCTGTCATAATGATTGTTCAGGAGGCCATCTGGGAGTTAAACGAACTTTACTGATGATCCGAGAACGGTTTTACTAGGTTCACTGTCGAGACGATGTCGAGGTCTGGTGTCGCAAATCTATGAATTGTGCGACTGTAAAGGGACCTCAGACTTGTAGTAAAGATGCATCGAAGTAGTGCACCATGGGAGAAAATATCATTTCTATCTTCTAAAACTATCCACTGTTTTTTCGAGTACTATTCAATATATGAATAACAACTTATTATGTATTACGCAACACACTACTGTAAAAATATTTAAGGCGTTAAAAAACAGTGAAATGCTTGTTAGTAATTGACTTTAAGCATGTTAACTAAGCTATAAGTACCTCAATTTGTTATCATAATAGTTACAAAACACGCAAATTTTAGTATAGCGTGAAGATATTTTAAATTTTCGTTTGGGTTATAAATCTATAAAATGTGTTTCCAAAACTATAATAAGCTGAATTTGCTACGGGAATGTCGAAAAAATTGTTCCTTTGCGAGTGCATGTAGTCGTATTTCAATCGCAGAATTGGGTAGATAGTGATTTGCCTGGGCATTTCATGATGCACTGCCGTTCGATAATTTGGCTTATAATGAATCTGCCAAATAATTTTGTCTCTCTTGTTTTGAGCCATTAGCATAAGATGGTTGATACAAATTAGCTAGTGTGGTATAGAAGTTGACATTCTAGTTCATCCCCTCCCTTATATGATTCCTTCGACATACCCCATTAATGACGTCATTCAACGAACCTTTACCAGCGCCAATGTACCTGTAATTCCAGAATCAAATAGCATAGTGCAGGACGATAGCAAAAGATGCAATAAAGTAATGTTCATTCCTTGGAAAAACGGGTGCTCCTTCGTTGGGGATGACACCTGTGTTGATGCGGCAGCAGCGACGCAGTCTGCTGCGACTGCTTACTGCAGACGCGGCTGCTGCTGTTGCAGAGTTCAACAGGCGGCGGAAATCTGCAGCGCACTGTTAGAGATACATTGTTTTGTCTTTTAG
Organism: Parnassius honrathi; assembly: GCA_018247895.1. Taxonomy (NCBI): domain Eukaryota; kingdom Metazoa; phylum Arthropoda; class Insecta; order Lepidoptera; family Papilionidae; genus Parnassius; species Parnassius honrathi. The sequence goes on along the minus strand of DWHP01006533.1, from coordinate 3,742 downwards.
CGTAATAATACGACAGTGGGGACCTGACTTGACGTTTATGCACAGATGTCCCATGGCGTCTCATCGACATCTCTGAGGACCTAAAAGCCGGCAGATACTTCGGTTAGCAGATCATCCTGGCGGTATTACAAGGCAACACAGCCAGTCTTCTGGATACACATATGCTTACAATTTTGCTACTTTGTTTTAAAAAATATAATGTTTAAAAATAACCTACTGAATATATGTTTTTTGCAATATCAGTAAAATGCATATGTTGCAGTAATACCTTGTGTCTCATTTTATATCATATAAATATCTGCGGCTGATAGAATTTGATAGGATATTTCATATTTCGGCAAATTTGACTGAAGTAGTAGTTATAAATAAGCGGTTAAATCGTGAAATGGTAGCATATCACGGAATGATCAGACAGATTACAATCTGCCTCATTCTACGGCCAAACTTTTTGTGCGGAACTTATTACTTAGTTTTTTTTAATAGCTTCACATTTGAATTCTTAGGAAGCCTTTTGAATATCACAATTGTAAACGAATCACCGTTATCAAACAGTCAAAAAAATTCATGTTAATTAAACATAAAACATTTATTGTAGTTTTAAACTAAGAACTTGTTTCGGTAATTAATAAAAGTTTATTGATTACTGAAAACATGTAATGAGCGTTTGAGGCGTGCAGTTTCGGATTTTCGAAAAGTATTTTAGGTTTTTTTTTATAAAACTGAAATGACAAACGAAGTTTTAGTCCACTTGGTGGGAACTGGCTACTACAGTCCAAGTACACGTGCACATCACTTGAAATAAAGGAGTGTACAGATATCCCGTCACCGCTGCGGAATAAAATGGAATGCCGCACGTAATTATACTAGTTCTTTTTACTTTGCAGACCTGAATATAGCAGTGAAAACATTTTTTTATAGTATAGGGTGACAAACGAGTACATAGTCCACCTGATGGTAAACGGTTGCTGTGGCCCATAGACATCTACATCTATCTTCAATTACGAATCAAAATACGAGAATGCGTTGTCACCCGTGACGACTGAGATGGAATGCCTCTTTTCCAGTAATAAGGGTCTCCGGTTCTCTACACTCACCATACGAAACACAGCACCATTATGGTACTATTTTACGCAGGTATTCTGTGAGAGTGTGGTCCTTCGCCGGTCGAGCTTACTCATTCGTTCTACAACTATATTACTAACATACCTGCACCATGGCTCTACCACGTGGAGGAAGCATTGTCATTTGGCAGTAAAAATAGTTAAAACGGTAGTACGTATTACGTACATAGTGTACGTAAGTACGTATGTGCGTATGTACCAACAACTCTCAGTGTTTTCCGAGCCTCGGGGACAACTCTAACTTTCTAACTGCTATTGAAAATTTCTTGACATAAAAACCTATTAACTGATTCGGCCCGACCCGAGATTGTCATAGACCCCTCACATCCACCAGACCAATAACTTGAGAAAATTATGAAACCGCTGCGTTAAAACAAAACTATTGTTTACTTTATGGTTTTTATGATAATTCATCATAATAACTACAGTTCATTACCATTCCAATGTGAACTTAGTTTTCACACTACCACAGTGATTATTGGCCGCATGGTAAATATTCTCATATGCTTGCATACGCCACTGGAAACCGTATGAGAAAAAGGAATAGTGCGTGTGTATGTAGTTGTTTACCCTTAATTTATTTATAATAAGAAATAATACATAATAGGTTTTCTATATAGGTATACAATTTACATATATACATACATACATAAGCACTCACGCCTGTGCCCCAGTGGGGTAGGCAGAGGCTATTAGCACGATCCTGACACACCTCTCTCGCCTCTTCCACATTCTCATATACTTCGCTTGTCGGTTAAGGGTACTTTTATACAATTTAGTGCGGTAATTTTATATTTTTTCATAAATCTTGAAGTAAAATGTCAATTACCTATATCTGTGATCACAGTTTACAAATTTTGAATGTACGTTAAAGATAAAGTTAAAACTTTTTATTTAAATTGGCTTTTTGACGCTTGAATGAACTAGAAAATGACAAGCAAGAAACTCTGGAATCTTTCTTTTCTTTCAGCTTCATTACTACTCTCACAATTCAACTTATAAATTATTTAAGACACATATTTATTTTTTGCTAGTTATCGAAATTCAACAGTAATTCATAAAATTTTAGGTTTTAAACTTTAAGCAAGTTGTATTTCAATTTTAAGCGCACATTTATGTAAAGAACACAGATATCTAATATACCAAATATAAAATAAACCCTTGATGAAAACCCTATGTATCTCACAGGTAATACATAATAAATAATATATTAGATTGTTTCGTGCGATTGCCAAGTAAATTTATTCATTTAAAACATAAAAGATTTTTAACATCGATACGGTTACTATAAGATGTTGTTAGGTTAGCTAATTACGTAATAACTTAAAACAGAAGAACCCTTAAGTAGGGACTGAATAAATTAACCGACTTGGTATTACATGGATCCCACAATTTTTACGGTATAAACACTGAGTTGCGAGACTTTTTTACAAGTTATGTTTTTGATGGCATCTCGTTTCTTTTTGTCGATAGTCTTACTTTTTTCCTTTTGGTACCTTTTACTTCGTGAATACCAACGACGTACCTATCTACACCTTATATACATATACAGGCACACTAATTCATTCACTGCAAATGTAACTTTGTAACGCCCTATATATATTGGATTACAAAGTTATTAATGTAGTTCGTGTATCTAGAAAACCGATGTTGAAAAATATTTTAGTTTTCCCTTAATCCTCCCAATTAGTGTTTAGTGTATAAATACTAAACACTAATTGTGTTTTGTTTTAAATTTGAAGCCTCTATGTCTCCTAGAAGTGCCTTAGAGTTTTGATGATCAATCAGTCGGTCAGTGAGTGACAAAATTAAGAAACTTTGACTAGTTATAATTCTTCTACTAGTTATAGTTATAGTTCAAATTGAATGAAATTTGAAATATAACATATTTATACAATGCCTGCTCGGCTACTGAAATATCGGGCTTGCAGTTTTATCCATAATGAAGTTATAGGGGTATTGAAAATGGCCTGATATGCTTCGAGAAAAGTATGGTACGACCGTGCCGCTTTTTTGCTCGACTTGGCGGGGGCCCGGTAGTGCCCCCAGATTACTAAATATTGTTATAATGAAATTTTGAAACTAGCAGTACTAACAGGTTACTTATAAAGCTGTTAGTTAACATGTTTAAATTGTACTAAGAGATCTATTTTTCCGTGGTAGCTCAGACAGTTAGCGCTCGTTGTAAATTTCACAGTACGCGAGACAAACAGGCAAATAGACTGGGGCTATTTAGTAGGAAGGATATCAAACTCTTTCTCAGTAGAAGTTTTATGCGACTATCAGGAAGATTAATGAATATGATTCCATTAAGAGTCAAAACATTATTCATACTTTATTGCATTTTAGTGAAAAACTAAACCGTTACTGTGTATGGTGTATTCTTTAATTTTTCTTAGATTTTCAGACTTGAAGACAGAAGCTTGGTGTGCTCAGCAGAGCGAGAGAGTATTTCATGCCGGCACACCGCCTGCAACTTTACAAGGCGCAGGTTCGGCCGCACATTAAATACTGTTCCTATCTCTGGGCTGGGACTCCCCAGTACCAGCTTCTTCCACTTGACCGCATCCAGCGCAGAGCGGCTCGAATCGTCGACGACCGAGTGCTTTCCGATCGGCTCG